>JASGXE010010550.1:0-12278 GCA_030068105.1 Sinentomon sp. SZTP_YWyxl | reverse complement strand
CCACCTAATGACATCCCTATGTGGGGACTGTTAAGGACTCATTTTGCCTGCTTGAAAACTGTGACGTTGGGCAAAGCGACATGGGTGAATTGTTTGTAGTTCGATTTTAAACTTTCGCTTTGAACGATTAAATTCTTTTGTTTTTCGTGTGTTTTTCTCCTGTGTCATTAAAATTTGATCAATTTGGAACTTATCTGGTGATTTCAAGATCAATCCGATGCAAATTATTAATTTTATCGCAATTTGAAAAAGACACCAGAGGAAATCATTCAAATCAAAAATGAACAAACAAAGCAACTGAAGGACTTGTTTACAAGAACACTCCAAAAGACCCAGGGCTCAAGGCCCGGGCTGCGATCGCATCCGTACATGCTGACTCAGTGTGCCATTCACGCAAACCTAATTTGCATAAACAAAGTTAGCCTTTTTGCCTCGGATCAATGGATCTTGTGTTCCTGTGAAAAGATCCATTTCTCAATTTGTGTCGTTGTTCATTTTTGACGGCTTCTCGCAATATTTTTTCAAATTGCGATAAAATTGGTAATTTTCATCGGATTGATCTAGAAATCAACCCATAACTTCAAAATTGATATTTTAATGCCATGGGAGAAAAACTTCTGAAAAACAAGAATTTCTTTGCAAACGCAGAAACTTTTTCAACACCCCTCGTATTGCTGGGTGCGAATTTCTAAATTCCAAACAAATTGCAGGAATTTCGACCAATTGCAGGTGCGTCGCAAATAAAAACCATGCATTACGAAGTAAAGACATCTAAAGCTAATCTAACCTAACCTAACCTTACCTTCCCTCTGCCAGGTGTCAAATTGTGTGTGTGGTATCACACTACTGCCCCTGGTGTCAAAAAAGTCTTCAGTATTTTTCAAAAAATGACTTTCACAGGATTCGAACCAAACCAAGCCTGTGACCTCCGCATTCCTAGCCGGACGCCTTGACCACTCGGCCATACAGGCCACTGCCGGAAAAAGCTTCTGGAGTCCGTGTTCATGGAACTGTTTTATTATTGCGTCACAAAAACTGCGGTGGAATGTGATTGGTCGAAATTCTGGCGATTTGTTTGGAATTTAGAAATAAGCTTGCTGGGCTATCTTCACAGGTTCCAAGTTTGCACGATGATGATGCATCCCTCAGTGACAGTTGCAGGGTGGGG
Organism: Sinentomon sp. SZTP_YWyxl; assembly: GCA_030068105.1. Classification (NCBI taxonomy): domain Eukaryota; kingdom Metazoa; phylum Arthropoda; class Protura; order Sinentomata; family Sinentomidae; genus Sinentomon; species Sinentomon sp. SZTP_YWyxl. The sequence goes on along the minus strand of JASGXE010010550.1, from coordinate 11,110 downwards.
CATCAGTGCTCTTCAATTTCCATCTCAGTTTGACCTGATTTGGCCACTTTTAAGGGGGGGTAGGGGGTCCAAAAACCAACTTCGTCAAATATTACCCGATTGTGTTCAAATTTTGTACACATATTCCCCATGATAACAGCAATTTCTGCACAAAATTTCAGACCAATATCTCAAATGGTTCCTGAGTTATTAGCAAAAAGGTTGTCGTTGACCGTGCGAACTTTTCACACGAGCCCAGGGAAAAGAAATTTTTACTTCTGTTTTCACCAAGAGGTAACCAATGGATGAAACTGACTGACGTTATGAGATTTTTGGATTTGGAGTCCCTTATGCAAAAATTGGGGTCAAAGAAACACTGCTTAAGCAGTTTGTCTCCTTATAAAAAGAGAAACGTCCTGGAAAACGCATTTGGAGGCCAAAAATCGAAATTCCGGCAACGTTAGTCAGTTTGGAACATGTTTTTACATAAATGTTCAAAATTTCAGCATTCTGCCACCATTGGCTACAAAGTTACGCCTTACGGAATTTGATTTTTTGCTTCAAAACACAAAGCGCTGAAACATTCGTTTTACTTTTAAGTGACGATTGTTCGGATGCTGCTGATGATCGCCAAATTGCGATGACGCGGTTCGCATCAAACTGCAATATCTATAAAACTAGAGCAGATAGGAAAAAAGTACAAACACCACTGGAATCAGCACACTTCAGGCTACAATTAAAAATAAAAAAATTAGCATTTTGGACCCCCTACCCCCCTTAAATGCTGCCCTGTTTGAAGCACACTGAAGCTAGACAACACTGTGGTTCTGCAAAATAGTTGCCTGGTTTAAGGCCATTGTCAGATCGATGTCAAGATCTGCTGACTACGTTTCAACGTCGATCCCACAATGGCCTCAAACCAGGCAACCATTTACAGTGGTTATAAAAACGGATCGTGGCGCCAGACACAATTCAATTTAACACTGTGGTTGTATGTTTTGCTGGTTTGGCTGTGACGGAACCTCTGGATGCAGTGTTGGTGACCGGATTGACTTGTGTATCGCTTGCAGGGTAAATAATTTCAGTGGAAAGACTCACGTTATACTCGTGACAGGAAGCGGTGAAAATCAACGCTGCTCAAGTGTCTGGTGGCAGAAAACAGAAGCTTGGTGGCCGTGAATGATTTGGTAAAAGAGGGTCCAAATCTTCGCTTTTTTTGCACCTGCAGCTTCTATCTGTGGCTGCAAGGAGGGAGTTTTTTATCTGGTCCGAAAGGACTGGGTTTTTCCCCTACCTCCAGGGCGACACTTTATGCGATCGACCAACCCTAGTTCCCAGCTTCAGCTGGTACAAATCAACAAATCAAAAAAAAAAAAAAAAAAAATACGCTGCTCAATGAGTCTTTTCTCCAGCAACATGTCCAGTCTCCTTCTGGAGTCATGACTCCAGATGGAGACATGCCTCCACGGAAAACTTTTGAGAATTGGCTCCATTACAAGCACCATTAGAATGTTTTCCACATCTTCAGGTCAGAACAACATTACAAGCACCATTAGAATGTTTTCCACATCTTCAGGTCAGAACAAATCAAAATGAAAAGAAATGTGAACTTTACTCCAAGCCCTCTCAGCCATGATCATCGAGGTACAAAAAGGGAGAGTCGATCGTTGAATAGCGAACCCTTTTTATTAGAAAGAATCAGTTTATTCTGAGACCTAAAAGAGACAGACTTTGAATGAAAAACTTTTGTACTGCCTTGACCCATTTGGGCAGTTGAGGTCAAAAGGTCATGAAACACAGTGTCATAGTAAATGTTCACATATTTGAAGACTAACACAGTGTCATAGTAAATTTTCACATATTTGAAGACTAACAACTGTCCAAGGAAGCTCGAAGTTTGCAAGGGCCACCAGCACAGATAGGTTTTCCAAAGTTTTGTAAAAAGTTTTCTCTGCTTCATTTCATTCTTGAGATATGAGCTCTCAATTCCTGACCTCAAAGAGGGCCACCAGCACAGATAGGTTTTCCAAAGTTTTGTAAAAAGTTTTCTCTGCTTCATTTCATTCTTGAGATATGAGCTCTCAATTCCTGACCTCAAAGAGGGCCACCAGCACAGATAGGTTTTCCAAAGTTTTGTAAAAAGTTTTCTCTGCTTCATTTCATTCTTGAGATATGAGCTCTCAATTCCTGACCTCAAAGAGGGCCACCAGCACAGATAGGTTTTCCAAAGTTTTGTAAAAGGTTTTCTCTGCTTCATTTCATTCTTGAGATATGAGCTCTCAATTCCTGACCTCAAAGAGGGCCACCAGCACAGATAGGTTTTCCAAAGTTTTGTAAAAAGTTTTCTCTGCTTCATTTCATTCTTGAGATATGAGCTCTCAATTCCTGACCTCAAAGAGGGCCACCAGCACAGATAGGTTTTCCAAAGTTTTGTAAAAAGTTTTCTCTGCTTCATTTCATTCTTGAGATATGAGCTCTCAATTCCTGACCTCAAAGAGGGCCACCAGCACAGATAGGTTTTCCAAAGTTTTGTAAAAAGTTTTCTCTGCTTCATTTCATTCTTGAGATATGAGCTCTCAATTCCTGACCTCAAAGAGGGCCACCAGCACAGATAGGTTTTCCAAAGTTTTGTAAAAAGTTTTCTCTGCTTCATTTCATTCTTGAGATATGAGCTCTCAATTCCTGACCTCAAAGAGGGCCACCAGCACAGATAGGTTTTCCAAAGTTTTGTAAAAGGTTTTCTCTGCTTCATTTCATTCTTGAGATATGAGCTCTCAATTCCTGACCTCAAAGAGGGCCACCAGCACAGATAGGTTTTCCAAAGTTTTGTAAAAGGTTTTCTCTGCTTCATTTCATTCTTGAGATATGAGCTCTCAATTCCTGACCTCAAAGAGGGCCACCAGCACAGATAGGTTTTCCAAAGTTTTGTAAAAAGTTTTCTCTGCTTCATTTCATTCTTGAGATATGAGCTCTCAATTCCTGACCTCAAAGAGGGCCACCAGCACAGATAGGTTTTCCAAAGTTTTGTAAAAAGTTTTCTCTGCTTCATTTCATTCTTGAGATTGATATGAGCTCTCAATTCCTGACCTCAAAGAGGGCCACCAGCACAGATAGGTTTTCCAAAGTTTTGTAAAAAGTTTTCCCTGCTTCATTTCATTCTTGAGATATGAGCTCTCAATTCCTGACCTCAAAGAGGGCCACCAGCACAGATAGGTTTTCCAAAGTTTTGTAAAAAGTTTTCTCTGCTTCATTTCATTCTTGAGATATGAGCTCTCAATTCCTGACCTCAAAGAGGGCCACCAGCACAGATAGGTTTTCCAAAGTTTTGTAAAAAGTTTTCTCTGCTTCATTTCATTCTTGAGATATGAGCTCTCAATTCCTGACCTCAAAGAGGGCCACCAGCACAGATAGGTCTTCCAAAGTTTTGTAAAAAGTTTTCTCTGCTTCATTTCATTCTTGATTCCAAAGTTTTGTAAAAAGATTTCTCTGCTTCATTTCATTCTTGAGATATGAGCTCTCAATTCCTGACCTCAAAGAGGGCCACCAGCACAGATAGGTTTTCCAAAGTTTTGTAAAAAGTTTTCTCTGCTTCATTTCATTCTTGAGATATGAGCTCTCAATTCCAGACCTCAAAGAGGGCCACCAGCACAGATAGGTTTTCCAAAGTTTTGTAAAAAGTTTTCTCTGCTTCATTTCATTCTTGAGATATGAGCTCTCAATTCCTGACCTCAAAGAGGGCCACCAGCACAGATAGGTTTTCCAAAGTTTTGTAAAAGGTTTCTCTGCTTCATTTCATTCTTGAGATATGAGCTCTCAATTCCTGACCTCAAAGAGGGCCACCAGCACAGATAGGTTTTCCAAAGTTTTGTAAAAAGTTTTCTCTGCTTCATTTCATTCTTGAGATATGAGCTCTCAATTCCTGACCTCAAAGAGGGCCACCAGCACAGATAGGTTTTCCAAAGTTTTGTAAAAAGTTTTCTCTGCTTCATTTCATTCTTGAGATTGATATGAGCTCTCAATTCCTGACCTCAAAGAGGGCCACCAGCACAGATAGGTTTTCCAAAGTTTTGTAAAAAGTTTTCCCTGCTTCATTTCATTCTTGAGATATGAGCTCTCAATTCCTGACCTCAAAGAGGGCCACCAGCACAGATAGGTTTTCCAAAGTTTTGTAAAAAGTTTTCTCTGCTTCATTTCATTCTTGAGATATGAGCTCTCAATTCCTGACCTCAAAGAGGGCCACCAGCACAGATAGGTTTTCCAAAGTTTTGTAAAAAGTTTTCTCTGCTTCATTTCATTCTTGAGATATGAGCTCTCAATTCCTGACCTCAAAGAGGGCCACCAGCACAGATAGGTCTTCCAAAGTTTTGTAAAAAGTTTTCTCTGCTTCATTTCATTCTTGAGATATGAGCTCTCAATTCCTGACCTCAAAGAGGGCCACCAGCACAGATAGGTTTTCCAAAGTTTTGTAAAAAGTTTTCTCTGCTTCATTTCATTCTTGAGATATGAGCTCTCAATTCCTGACCTCAAAGAGGGCCACCAGCACAGATAGGTTTTCCAAAGTTTTGTAAAAAGATTTCTCTGCTTCATTTCATTCTTGAGATATGAGCTCTCAATTCCTGACCTCAAAGAGGGCCACCAGCACAGATAGGTTTTCCAAAGTTTTGTAAAAAGTTTTCTCTGCTTCATTTCATTCTTGAGATATGAGCTCTCAATTCCTGACCTCAAAGAGGGCCACCAGCACAGATAGGTTTTCCAAAGTTTTGTAAAAAGTTTTCTCTGCTTCATTTCATTCTTGAGATATGAGCTCTCAATTCCTGACCTCAAAGCAATGCAGCATCCTCATCCTCTCCCCACGGCGAGTGGCCAATCATGAATTTACAACATTTTTCGGTATCCCAGAAGCACATTGCAGGTGTGACGATTCAACACATGATCAGTGTTTACCGCGAATAGCTTGAATTACATTTGGAAATGATGAATGCTGGATATTTGTAACTCAGCACTTAATTCTACAGCGTGAGTGTGGAAGGTGTGTCGAAAATTTGAGAAATTGTTCTTCGTCAAATTAAACAAAAATGAAAAGATTATATCTTTTTCGTAAGCCCACTCCTGGCATTTTTGCCCATGAAAGGTCCCGATTGTTGCCATGACAACCGGATTTTCTGGGCAAAAACCATCGAAGGAGTGGGATTTTAATAAAATATCTCAATTTCATTTTTGCTTGTTTCATCCTGTGGAACAATTCATTCGTTTCGGGTAATTTTTATTTTCGGACCCCCAAATGACCTGGATGGAGGCCATTCTGGACCATACGGGGGTCCAAAAATAAAAATCACCCAAAACAAGTTGTTCCTCAGAATGAAACAAACAAAAACAAAAGAGATATGTTTTGTCAAAATCCCGCTCCTTCGGCGGTTTTTGCCCAGAAAATGTACAGTTGTCATGGCAACAACAATGGGGAACTTTTATGGCCGCAAAAACGTAAGAAGGGGGGGGGGGATTTTCGAAAAAAATTTGCTCTTCATTTTTTTCAGAAATTGGACGAAGAACAATTCTTCAAATTTTTGACACACATTTCAGACATTTTTATCTACCCAGCACCATGGTTAATTTAGTCCAAGCATGATGAATCATGTATGGTCGTAAATTGGGTGCCAAAATTATCTGATCTTATTCAATTTTGGGATAGAGATGCTCTTTGCAACATGACTCACACTCGTTTGAGGCGAACTTTGGATCCAGTATAAATTAGACCATCAGATGTTTTGAGGAAGTCGGGCAGCTGTCCCTTTCCTGTCGACATCGATAAAGCAGCAACTGTGAGAAAAAATGAGAAAATCGAAAATGGGCCTCTGCGCATGCCATGGGGTGGTGAAAAGAGGGCAGCAATTAATGGGGTTTGGGTAGAAGGCCTGGGGAGAGAAGGGAGGATGGGGAAACTAGTTTAAGTGGATGAAGGGGAAGGAGGCAGCAGGGGTAAAATGTCATTATTTTTTATTTATTTGAAATTTAATTTGCAAGGACGCAGTCCAGCGCAAATTAACAAAAAACAGAATGCCATACAGCAACGTCATGAAACAGAAAAATGACTGAAACACGCACCCCAGACAAATACACAGCTGTGGGCAATGTCTGACACATCCCTTTGAAATGTACCTAACCCCAAAGATGCCAGCATCGAGTGAGTTCCAGTCAGTAACAGTCCGGGCAATGAACGAAAACTTTCCAACATCTTTTTCAGCGAAGTTTGAAATTATGGTATTCCTGTATATTTGTAGCTGGAAGCTTTTCTGCGAGACCACCCTACAATATTGTTTATTCTACGAAGAAAAAAAACTACACCAATGTGAAGATCTCCTGTGCGAAGCCAGTGATGCCCACTCTTGATCTGCCAGAATTTTCAATATAATATTCATATGCTTCGATGAAATGTTAAAAAAAAAAACAAAACCATCACGTGTGAAAAATCAATTTATTAGGAAAAATGAGTGAAAAAATCAATTTATTACAAAAAATGAAAATGGTAAAATATCACTTGTTCAAAAGGAATGAAAAAGTGCAAAATTTAAAACGCATATTTTTATTCAACGAGACAACAAATCCACAAACAAAATGGCTTATTTCTAATCCTAGAGGTTCTCGATCTTATCATCCAGCTGGAAAATGTCTCAAGATTTCCGAGTGCCACCCCGAGTCATTTAATTATCCGTCTATTAATCTACTTTTTACTGAAACTTGAGTCAGTTGGAGACAACATAACAATATCCAAACCATGCTTTGTTTGATGAAAAGGGTTGTGGAGTGTTTGCCTTATTGGAGAGCGACAACAAAACGCTGGAAAATTGTGAGGGCAGTTTGATATGGATCTCTGTTACAGGGGGTAAAACTTCTCATCCCTCATCAGTCTTCTCAGGACGGGAGTGTGTTGGTTGACCCTGGAATGTGAAACAGATTAAGACAGAGTGGAGTTGATATCAAACACTTGACCAGTGAGATCGATTTTATGCATCGAAACAAACCATAATCGTGTATGAATCAAAATATGTCAGAAAGAATCAAGGGGGGTTTAATGGTGAACATTTTTATTTATGAAACAAATTTGCTCAAATTTTTCACAGACTTTTGGATAATTTAAACAGAACTTATGCACAAACAAAAAATCTCTCTAGCTGTTTCCATTGTAGCAGCAAAGGCATTCTAAAGCTTAAAACTGATGGCGATCTTCTTATCAACCCATGCTCAACAATTGCAAAGCCGATCGCCATCTGAAGCTCAAACTTCGTATGCAACACAACAATAACAAAATAATCTAGATGCGCATACTTTTCTGCAACTGCTCTGCAGATGGTACCGCTCGATATGCGTTAAAAATACAATCATTTTGAGAAGAATGAACGCAACATTGCAAGTGTGAAAAAACAAAAAACCAAAAATCCGACAATTTCGATCAATGGTTAATAACACGTAAAAAACAAATTCGTGATTCAGGACAGTGGAATATGTTTACAATTCAGAAGTTTTTTAATGAATAGGGTTTATGTCATCGCATTTTTGCTACGACTGTGTGAGTGTTGTTACGACTGATCCTGGGCCCACTTCATGTGAAGCATTGCAATGGGAGAAAGCCAGTTCACAACACACTTTTACCCAGCTGTTTTGCGGGATACCCAAATTTGAATATCGCAACCCGAGTTCTCAGCAGTTGTTTAAATGCAGCAGTGAGATCAGAAAAGATACAAACCTAGTTTCCTGAATGTGCCAAGAATACTAGCAACTAGCAACCAACTTGTGAGAACTACAGAAAACTTCCCATGAGGATCCCAATGTCCCAAAAACAAAATGGACTACAAAAATGAATAAGATGGTGGTTTGTAGAAATTATTTCGATAGATTTTCTGCGAAAGATAATTTGATACGTGACCACAACTTTCATTCCAATTGAGAGAATTTGTCAACTAATCCCTTTCTGATAAGGGCAGAAACACAGGCAAATATGGCAGTGAAAGAGAGATCTGAAATAGGCTTGGGAAGAGAATGCACAAAAAATATTATCACTGGCCAAGCCACAGAGAAGGGCTGTCTATTCGATCGACATACACCCCCTCTTGCACTGATGCTCCTGCTCAAGCCGTTCGACAATTGGAACACATAATCTGATCACTGAACGTGCTCCAATATTCCCTGCCTAATCAGGTGTTCACATTGTGATCTAGGCAGGAAGAGTTGTCTTCCTTTTCTCAGTAAAATACTCTCACCATCTTCTGTTTCCAATTCACCATAATCAGTCAAACACCGAACCTATGCAAAAGAAAGAAAGGGAGAGAAAGAGAAACCATAAGACAGAGAGCCAATGATAACTCTTGATGAAAGGTCACTCTTGATGATTGCCTAACAGTTAAGGGGGGGGCCCATATAAAAATCCAAATTCCGTATTTTTCAACCGATTAAGATAATTTTTGGTAAGCATGTTTGGGAGCATCACAGAAGTGTTCATACAAAATTTCAGCCTCCCAGCTCATCTGGTTAAGGTTTGGCAGCCATTTATTTAAAAATATCCAACCGAAACTTTCTATCGGTGCCCCGAAGAAGTAGCGGGTATTTTTAAAAGTGTGAACATGCAAAAATGCTCAAAATTTCATGAAAAATTGAGTGACAGAGCCAGAATTTTGATATTTTTACTCCTTCAATGTGTTTTAGCAGTTTTTTGTGCACTCGCGATGGCCAAGCGCCAAGATATTTTGGAAATAGAGTCGCAGTGGCACTCTCGAGTAAGAAATCTGAAATTCCGACTCTGTCACTCAATTTAGGACATTTTTGCCATTCAGTATACCAAATTTGACCTCTCTCCCTTTGGAACTTCCTGAGAAACACTAATCGAAAGTACAAAATTGCACCGAAATACAAAAGCGGTGAAACAGACTATTGAAATTCAGTTTTTAGCATAATCGCTTTATGAAAAGCCTAGCGAATTGGAATTTTTGGCCAAAACTAAGGGTTATTGTCAAAATCTGAGTTCAAATTCGACTTTTACACAACTGATTTGACATTTTGACAGCAAAAAATAAAAACTGAAAATTTTGAGATAATCCATAAAATTTGTATGGGCCCCCCCTTAACACACTCAATTCAGTCGAGTTGAAGAAGGTGTGGAGTCGCATCGAAAGGCCTCCTCGAGGGTATCCTATTTTTTGTGCTTTTACACGAACAAACTTTTGTGGTGTTCAGTTTTTTCTTCTCCAACAAACACACTCAATGCCATCCACCACAAGATGTACTTTTAAAGGCGGAAACCGAGACATGAAGAGCACTTAAGGGAAGAGCAGTTTGCCAAGAAAAAAAAAAACAAAAATTAAAGGTACTACCACATATGGATGGAGAAATAAATAGACATTTACCAAAACAACTTTGAAGCTAACATGTTTGGATTTTGGTAAACAAGTTCTAGAAAAAGATCGCAAAACCAATCTTTCAGTTTGAAATCTTGTATTGGTCCCTTGACTCTTGGGGCACTCTTAAAAGCTCTAGAAAAGCTGAGGAAATGTTTAAAAAAACCAGAGGATATTTCCTGAATTGATATTTGACACGAAATTCTGCTTCTGCAAGTTGTGGCTCATTGTGTGGTAGAAAAATAGCCAGTATGGAGATCAGTCTCGATTCAACAATGCCTGGGAACATCTGCCCTTGACTTTCTTTTGTAAGATCATCTCCAGGGTTCCCACAACTTTTTGAGTTTTCATTTCCCTGACTTTTGTCAACCCATTTCCCTGACTTTCCCTGACCTTTGCCGAGCCATTTCCTGACCAAACTGAAGGAAAATGTAGCTTCCAAAATACCAAAATTAAGTGTTGCTTCAAAGCCCACCGCAGGCGTTACGGTGTCTGAGGCAGGAAGAAATTACAAATTTAAGTGTTCATTTTGGCCTCAAAATTTCATTTCTAGATCATTTTCAGGCTCACGGGATCCTGATGATTCATATGAACCTTTGCAATTTTCCCTGACTTTCCCTGACTTTTGGCATATTTTTGGGCATTTCCCTGACTTTCGATTCATTTCCCTGACTTTCCCTGACCTCGCCTGACTTTCCCTGACTGTGGGAACCCTGCATCTCCCTCAGTGGATTCGATTTTTCGATGCAGCCAGCAGATATGGTGGCACTACAAGACAAATTTACTTTCAAAATGAAATTGCGTGGACTCACTACAGATACCTTACCTCGATGTAAAGTGATTTGGGTGGAGTAAGATTCTGCGTCAAGTCCAGTTCATAATTCCCTTCACCAACTGATCTCATGTAATTGATCAAGTTGTTGGAGTAATTCAGGAAGAATTGGAACTGGAAAATGGAAGTGTGCAGAAAATGGAAATACTCATCAATGTACAAACAAGCTTCTCACGACACAAAAACATCAAAACATGACAAAAGTACGACCAAATGGCCGCAGGTGAATGTTGCAAGTGGCCATTTCACCAGAATATCTGTGATTGAAGGCCCACTGGATCACGGAGGGAGATTTCGATAAATGGGGTGATGTTTTCCATGACAGAAATTCTCTGAAAGAAATGAGTCTCCAACTTTTCGGGGTGCCATGCTAAAAATACTTCCCGGCCTCCATTTGCCACTTGTCCTGGAGAGGTCGAAAAGTTACAAGACAGTGCCACAGTGAGTGTCTTTGCATTCCATTCTGCAGGGGGCTCTGCAGGGGCCGAACGCAAAAGACCCATTGTTTGCACCTGGTGTCTGAAGCGTTTTTCTGGCTTGTTGAAACCTGTTTGGAATTTAAGATAATTAGGACGAAAGATCTGCATAAATGTGCAGCAAGCAACTTAGTTTTTGGCATTTACAACACAAGAGCCAGCACAGATGCAGATGCGAACAGGCCCTATCATTGGGAGGAGTCAAACACATCTTCAGTTACCATGACGACCCACAAAAAAAAACCCTTTAGTCTATCCACGTTGGTCAGTCTGCCTTACGTGAGGTGGTGCGAGTTTGACTGCAGCTGATAAGAATCTTATGCAATAAAAGTCTTTTTATTCCCACTTAAAATGGGTGTCGTGTCACAAGCAATAGCCTGTTGCAGCCAGCTTTTACTGTGGCTCATTCCATTTTTCTTGAAATGAGGATGTCAAAC
>JASGXE010010549.1:0-15324 GCA_030068105.1 Sinentomon sp. SZTP_YWyxl | reverse complement strand
CATTAGGTTGGCCAACCTTGATTAGGTAGCTACCTACTTGTTTATTCCCTGCTTAGTTTCTTTTCTACAAGGATCATTGTCTAACCATGCCTTTTTCTCGTTCTCTTTATTTTTACATGCATTGAATAATGAAACATTAAATTTATGGTGAGCTGTCAATTATTGTGCACCGTTTTGGGCCTGTTTTTTGTGATCCAATGATCTTCCTGCTGCTGAAATCATCTCCGACCTTGTGGACGATGCCATCGGTGGAATTTTCACATTGCATACCTGATCTGGTTCGTTGCTATTTGTTTGTTTTTTCTTTTTTGACATTGCCATCGACAACACCCACATTGGGTTTCTAAAAATTCACTTCATGCACCAATGGTTTGCACTTGCATTCCACGTTTCGTTTCTTTTTGTGTGACCTACATCCGTTCACCTCGCTGGCCGAAAAGATGCATGCTGCCTCGGTGAGAGAACATGACGACTTTATTGTTGTCGTGGTAATTGCCGAGGCAAAAAAATGATGCATGCCTGACCGGGGTTTACCTCGTCCAATGGCTTTTATTGCCTGTGGCCCCCAACATAGTAGCTACCTAATCAAGGTTGGAACCAACCTAATGAGGTAATACACTAAGCTTGGGCTTTATGGCAGATAAAAAACTGGTGTCAGATTTGTTCAACATGTCATGGAAAATTCCAAGCCTGTTCCAGAGAAACAGGAAATTGTTTAGGAATGAGAACCTAGCGACATTTTTGACAGTGATGGTGGGACAAATGAAACGAGGTCACTAGCCTCGTAGACCCTGTGTTTTTGATCAGGTTGCCACGGCATCCAGCCCAGCCACCTTCGCCTTTAATGCACTTCCGAAAGATGGAAACCCCTCTGAGCCTTCTCCTCATAGCAAGGGATTCCCAGCCTAGTTCCTCCCTGAGCAATGACACACTGGAATGAAAGGAAAAGTCCCCAGAAACAAACCTCACCGCCCTGCGCTGGACAGACTCAATTGCATCAATGTTGAAGATGAGGATCCCAGGACGTTGTTGTGTATTCTAACAAGGAGCGGACCAATGAGAAGTAAAGTATTTCCTTAACCTTTCTTGAGGCGTGGGAATAGTGCCGGATAAGAAATTTAAGTTGATTTGATGCCCGTTTTACCATCCGAGTTATATGAGGGCCCCAGTTCAGGGTAGGGCTGAAATGAATGCCGAGGTATTTGATATTGTCTGGACGTGTCAACACAGAAGAACCAACGAGATAGTCTGAGATTGAAGGATATGTTGATGAAGCAAACGACATAACAGATGTCTTTGTGACATTGATACTCATTTGATTCTCATCACACCACTTAACAATGGAATCAAGGTCATCCTGAAGGGCTTTGCAATCGGCTTGAGACCTGATAACTCTGCAGAGGATAATATTATCTGCCAAGTCATTAATATAAATGAGAAAGGGGAGAGGGCCACACACTGAGCCTTGAGGAATGCCACTGTGGGTGGGGTTCTAACAGATCACTGCAAAGAAGAACCTGAAACTGCCTATCTGAAATAAAATTAGAGAGCCACAAGAAAAGATTTTCAGGAATGCACAGCCTAGATAGCTTCGATAGAAGAATAGGAATTGAGACTTTGTCAAATGCCTTGACCAGGTCAATGAAAATTGCATCAGTCTGACTGGACTTTCCAAGAGCAGTGGCCAGTGGCAATGTCATGCACAAAACTGGTTCAGTTTCTAGTTTCTAGTTTTATTGTAATTGTTCAGAAATAAGAAATTAATAACCAATACAATGTATAGGTAGACTCACCAGTTGACCGGAACCGGGTGGGACATTTGCAGGTGAATATAACCGAGATAAGGAACGAATGTAATGGCGGCCGAAGAAGTCAAAGATCCAGACAAGGGATGAATCAGAATACGTGAAAAATCACGTGTTGCACATTCAGTGAATGAAAATAAAGTTGACAAAAAAAATAAAGTTGGTGAGTTGGGACTCGCAAGAGAATTTGCTCCGGAAGCCGTGTTGATGATCAGAGAAGAATTTTTGACCCTCAAGTAACTTATATAAATAGCCAGCTGCCATTTTTTCCATAAGTTTGGCTCAATGCCCATCAGCACGCCAGGACCAGAGGGCCTTATTCAATTGCAGCTCATAAGCTGTGAGGCTCATATCTGTTATGAAGCTCATAGCCGTTACTCGCAGGAGGCCTCGTAAGATGGCCGGTTTCGTATTCGGGACGAACGAGCTTGGGTTGAGTTGGGTTTGAATGGGTTAGGTTAGGTTTGGTTGGGTTAGATTACATTAGGGCAGCTTGGTTTGGGGGTTTTGAGGTCCAGATTCGCACTGCAGCCACAGACCGCAAATTCCGCGATTTCCGCGTTTCAGAAGGACCCTTCGAATTCAATCTTCGAATTCTCTTAAGAGCCTCATCTTCTTATGAGTCTCATAGCGGCATATGTTGGCTTTTTGTGATTTCATTTCCATTTAACCTCGCAAGACAAGTGTGCTTGATGCTAGCATTTCTATTTGTCACAGCAGTGTACAGGTAGGGTCTTCATGTTTGGTGCAAATGCAATTCGGCCTATGGCGCCAGGAAACTTATGCTGTGAATCTGTGTATCTGTTAATCGTCGGCGAGGTGGGTTGGAAAGTGTGGTTCGTCAATGAGAAACGTTTTCACTCACAAAAACAATTTTGCGGAGATATACGAACAAATTTTGCTGAAGTTACCGAGAAAAAGGAGGCTGTGGGTTCATTTATTTCTCTATTTTTTTTTTTGATGAAACAAAGCAATGAAGCCGAGACACGCAACTTTTGATGCACGCAGGCGCATTGACAAGGGTAACCGGTAAAATGTGCCTGCGACAAGGGCAGATGATCGTTTTTCTTTCGAATCCCACATGTGAGTATGCTCTTGCAGTTTTTCAGCAGTGCAGAGTGCTGAAAATGTAAAGTGGGGCAGTTCCTTGTCTTTTCAATGACGTGGATTTCTATTCAAACTTCGCCAGTATCAAATGTGCCCTCACTCAATGACTGCAAGCGGCCCCAGCGTTCTGATTCTGATAAAACTGTTGCAAAGTTGACAGCCAGTGACCTGCATTTGAAGGCATCTGGGCTTGGTCGTGGCCCACGCCTCTTGCATGAAATGTGATGGCCATGTCCTGTGTCCGCATTTAAAAAGATTATGAAACAAATTCATCAAGACAACAAAATCTTGCGAGCGCAGCTGTCCTTCAATGTCACGTTCCAGGCGAGCTGCTCGTTGCTTTGTGGCACACAGACGGCATCGACTGTGGAACATTCATCCAACGAGAAGATGCATGTCGTTGGTTCAGATTTCAATCAAGACATCACTGCAACCAACCTGTTGCAGTGATTCCTTGTTTCCACCCATGTGTGAAGTTAGAAGACCGATTGAATGTGTTAGGTCAGAGTCCGAATGTGCTGGATAGACCTTCAAATGAGCTGAATGTGCGCTAGCAAAAATTTTCGATTGAGCTGCCCCCGGAGCCGAGTTATTGACCTCTAAAGGTCAGGCTGCTAACTTCACACAAGCAGACTGACTTAATGTGCGAGGTCAGACGCCTATTGTGCTGGAGTGCTAGCAAGAATTTTCGATTTTGCTTCTCGGCTCTCGATTGAGACTTTCTCTTTTGCCGTTAAACTGAGTTTGGGATTCGCGATGAACAAGCAAGCGCAGCCTCGGCCGATTTCCAAAACGAAGATAAATCGGCGGATCGCCTCGATGCGCGGATCGACGAGTGGTGATATGGTTGACCTTGTCATTCGCAGTATCGATGTGAATGCAAATGTTTGTGGTCAACCATGTCACCACTCCTCGATCCGCGGATCGCGGCGATCTGCCGATTAATCTTCGTTTTGGAAATTGGCCGTATAACTTGCTAAATTGCATGGATCAGCTGCACTCGCTGGAAATGGGTTATTTTTTCTCGTCGCGACCATACACACAAAGGCAAATGTAAAAGATACCTGCAGCTTGAACTGGAAAAGTGATATGCAACTCACGATGATTCACGAGCGTCAGTGGCGTCGCCAGGATTTTCGCAGTGGGGGGGCTGGAGGACCACAGCCCCAAGCGCGGGGGGTCTGGGGGGCAGCCGCCCCCCAGCGGGGGTCCAGGGGGCAGAGCCCCCGGCAGGGGGTTTGGGGGACGGAGTCCCCCAAAAGCTGACGCATTATGACAAATTTGAGTTCCTCAGATGGCATCTCAAGGCATTTTTGACACAATTCCTCCTGAAAAGTGGCATGGTCAAACGGCCCTGACCGGATATAGGTATGACATGATCACTCAAAACAGACTGAATCTATTAGGCATCTTAGATTTAGGTTTGGGGCAAGCCGGAAAATGGATTTTCGCTGTGCAGAAATCCATTATTTCTGCCATCTCTTGGCCGGTCGCTGTTCGGAAGAAACCCAGTAGGCCAGTAAACCCATCGAATCTAAACCTCTCGGCGGTGATGTCCATTCTCCAGGCAGTGGTGACATTTGCGCCCTGGTGGACTTGTGCCATCTTTTATGATTCCATGTATCCTTTTCCCAGGAATAGTGAAATTGACAGCCAGACGATAATCTCGGAAAAAACACTTTTTCTAAAGAATACAAACATGCAGAATATTGGACAGACAGCGAAAAAACGCTTATTCATTTTCGGTTTTCAGAATTTTGTTTGGAGGGGCTTCACACTTGTTCACAGATAGTTGAGGGGGCTGAAGCTCCCCCCAGCCCCCCCTGGCGACGCCACTGACGAGCGTGAGCTGTATCAAATTAAGGTGGGAGCTGGGGTCCCCACTTCACAGCTGACATCAAAATCTTCACCATAAAGTGAAAAAGGCCTTCGGATTTAACAGATTTTTTACAGGATGAAGTATCTTATTTTTACGTCCCTAACTTTTAGTTAGGTAGATGAAAACAAATGAACGCATGGAACCGTTTGCATGATTAGTCTATTCTGCAGCGTCCATAATGTTGAAAATCTCAAAAAACCAGAGTTTGATGAAACTTTCACTGCAAAAACAGAGTTCTGCCGTGCAATTTCCTATCACAAGTCATGAAGTTTGGGGGGCAACGCCTTTGAGCCCTCCCCATCGGATCGCCATTGTTGCCATGGAATGGAACACAAAGCATATTTGACACTGCGGAACTAACCCAACCCAACCTGTGATCAGTGTGGCCGCAAGCCTTATTTGAAATTACCTCATTGTCCGCAAAAAATTACCTCAGATTACCTCAGATTTCAAAATTAAAACAGGAGTCGTCCTTAATGTGTAACGACCACCGATGCAACTGCTGAAATTTGCTTTCGAGTAGGTACCCACCTACGCTTTTGATCAGGAACGTAGGTTAATTCGGTTGGTTAGGAAAGTACTCGGGTGATAACTGATAGCAGGTGCCTATTACGTGCTACTGGCACTGGAGAGGTGGGCACAAACTGCCAAGTACTGACTACTGAGTACTGACTTGCCGTACTGATCTTGGAGCTTCAGCTGGATTGCAGTCACTTTTCACTTGTCAAGCCAAAAAGCACACAACATTGGCCTGCTTTTTGGATGTTCACACATCAGTCATGAAGGCACAGTGAAAAAAGTAATTTAAGCCCATTTGAGATAAATAAAAAGTTCATGGCACTGCACATGCAGTCCTCCCTTTTCAACTTTGTCCTCAGCAGGTAGGTACCTGTTTTTTCTTTGAAAAAAAGTCAAAAAAGCATTAATTTTTGAGTTCAGAACATTTCCCACTTGTCAAAACCTCACTTCCACTGCAAACGAAACAGCAGTCCTGCAGACCACAAACCACAAGGACCACACCACAGCAAATCCCGAATCCGCCGACCGCCATTTTGCGGGAACCACACCACACACTGCATAAGGCACACAGCAGTCAACAGAGCAGAGGAGAGATTCATGTCAAAGAGAGAAGACTGTTTCGACAAAGACAAAACACCCCACGACACACGTGGTGAGCTCCCGGCAACCCCAGCTCTTGATCAGCTCTGATTCTCCGAATTCGATCGCTGTTCACATCATCTGTGTCATGTGTACTTGGGGATTGGGGACTGTGGGTGAGAACTGGAGGTGCCACCTGCTCCAAGGTGGAAGCATGCATGCACTGGTCTGCTTTTCCCAACGTGGCCCGCGGGTCGCAAAATGCCATTGATTTGCAACAAGCACAACAGAGCAGACAGACATAGACAGCACTCAACAGAGCAAGCTCGTTGACTCGTCCTTCGCCGTCGTCGTCTCATGTCTGCCCGCGCACCGCTCCGCTGCTGCCACCGCTCCACTGCTGTCGTCAATCGTCATTATTGAGCGTCACTCCTCACCTCTCACCCCAAAAAGTCCTCACTCCTCAGTCAGCATGAGCTGTGATTGCTTGCAGCCAAGAGCCGAAATTGCCATTCCTGATGCCGGTCGATGAAAGAAAAACAACGAATTTGGAACTTGCCCAAATTACCCCAGATTTACCTCAGATTTTTTGCCACCTCAGACGGCGCTCGATTACCTCAAAATGAGGTAATTTACCCGAAAGTCGGTCACACTGCCTGTGATTCCGCGAAATTCGCTTGTTTTGCGAACCGCCACATCTGCCATTGGTCCGCGTCCGCATTTTCGTTTGTCCCGGCATGCCTTCCAATGACAGATGCAAGCATCGGCATTGCGAAAAACGCAAGGCACATGAACATGACAAGGCAGAGGCACCTTGGACGAAATTGCGTTTCCAGTCCTTGCTTTTGGCTCGGCAATTTGTCCCATTATTTCAAAAAAAGAATTTGGAAGAAATTCCGGGGAAAAATGGTTGCGGGCCTTGCCTTGATGTCAATAGCCGATAATCTTTTCAAAACTTGGCAACGTTATGCGCAAAAAAACAAAAATGACAGCTCACACACCAACAAAAATTGGTCAGAAAAAGACAAAATCCTTCCTTGCGAACAGCATATGAGTGCTTCAAAGCACTCATGAGCAATTTGCTGAGAGACTGATTTGCGAGTCCCAATCACGTGAAGTTGTGAGGTGCAATTGAACAAGGCCCCAGGGCTGCAAAAAGTCGTTTGGAGCCCTGGAGCACGGATTTTGGAGCCTGGTGAAAATTTCGGGCGATGAGGTTTTTTTTTGCTCGTCGGCCCATTTCATGGTCCCTGGCGAAAAATGTTGGAGAGCTTTTTTTTTTTTTTGCTCTTCAGCCCAATTTCGATCCCGGTCGGCCCCCAACGGTCCCGGGAGCAATGCTGCCGTGCTCCTGACTTTTTGCAACCCTGGCCAGGACTCCCACGCACACACGTCACGCTTTCCTGTCAAAGGTTGGTGCACGGCGAAAATGCCTCGGGAGTCATGCCGTGGGAAACAGACCTGACGCACGTCAGCCGATTCCTTTCGGCAAATTGAAGCGCTCGCTTTCAGAAATCGCCAGGGGTCATGAACGTTCGCAGCAAACAATGAAAGCGGCGGCCCTTGCCACGGCGAGTGAACGTACGCCTCAGGCAGCTGGGTCGCCCGAAAAGCCGAGACCTGTCACAATTGCTTGGCCTCCTCTGTACCTTGCAATTTGGCGTGGGTGTCAGAAAAGGAGAAGAAATTGATGTTTTTTAAAAAATAACAAGGTGGGACATGCAGCGGCGGCTCGTCAGGTGAGGCAAGTGAGAGCTTATTTTGGAAGTGAAGCAACTGAATTCAAGAAAGAAGTTTGGTACCTGTTTCATAAATGTGCTTTTGTGACTCAGTCAAATAAATCTTTTTTTCGCATTCTTTCTGTGCAGGACAAATTTCCATCACAAAACGAGTAAATTTTGCAAGTCTTCCATCGCTTGATTCGATTTGCATTCGCTCCATTATCACGTCATATTTTCGAGAAAGAACCTGTACAGCCAAAACCCTGCTTCGCGGCACGACTCCTTGTGCAATCAAATCACACTGGTGCGGCTGGACCGACGCCAGCCTCTGGATTCTTCCAACCTCACTCGCTTGAATTGTTCAACGTGAGCGTTTGGGGAGCGGTCCAAACACGCATTGTTGCCCGCAAAAGCAGCACCAAGGAGTGTAGAGGAACAAGTGTACGAGGCTGAGTAGTTCATTGTTGCCTCGCTAAGTTTGGCGCTGGTATCGCTCTGTGTGCATGATTTTCTGTTGATTGATATGGGAATCGCAGGGCGTTTCGTTTAAAACTGCGTGTGTTGAAAAGTTCTGAACGGATTTCGATGGTTTAGGTGTCAAAAGAGAGCTAATAAAATGCAGATTATCATTTCTCAAAGAAATTTCAATATTTCTTGCGCGAAATGTCGAAAACGTTGTTGGGAAACAAAGGCCGTTTCCGAGACCGTCAAATATTTCCGCCTCCCAGTTTGCAAAATGGACTGCAGCATAAAATTTTCCGTTGCAACATGGGATCGAGCTGCTGCAAAGTTGTTCACCAATGCCTGGCTATCTTTTGACACCATGATCATCGAAATATGTGGCCATTGACCCAGCATTTGTCCCTTCAAAGCAGCGGAGAATCCAATGGCTCTGCGGATGAATTTGGCTCCATCGCCATTTCAAAATCTGATTTCAGAATCCGGCTCCTCGGGAACGAAAACGATGCGTGTTGCACTGTGTTGATCAAATTCAGGATCCCTGATTTTGCAGCTGTGCACTCTTTTCCAGTGTTCCATCCATCCACAAGTTGCGCACCCTTTCCGTGGATTTTGCAGAAGGACTTTTCAAAAGAACCGCTGCTTCCAAAAGAGCCACTTTTTGATGCCATTCAATATTCATTTCATTCGAAAATCGTTGTTGGGGAATAAAACCGTTTCGATCATTCAACAAAAATGCTCAAGATGGTTTGTGAAATGACGCTTACAATGGGAGTGAAGCAGTGCTTTGGGATCAAGGGAATGTTGTTTGAAATGATAGCCATGCACACGACAGGCCGGAAATTTTCAGGATCATATTTCACGTTTTTGGGGCATTTTTAGAGAAGGAACAGGGCATCGACCCAATCGAGGGTCGGGGGGGCGGAGCCCGCCCCCACTACGTAATGGGGGTCAGGCGGACCCCAGTGGGGCAGACCCTGGTGGGGGGCTTAAAAGGCGGAGTCCCAGCTGCCGAAGAAATTTTGAAATTTGGAGTTCGATTTGGGCGCAATTTTCTGGGTGCGACATTCGTGTTCATCCAGTTTGGCCTTGGCAGGGAAAGAGCTTTACCGTTGATGACGAATTTGCCGTCTTTCTCTTCCATGACATACTGGTTCTATTCCTCACTGTATTTTCATCAATCACAAGATTTTTCAGTTGTATGCAGCGTGCTTTCGACATTGTGAAGAGCTCAAAAGAGATTGCGGCAAAGCATCATTTTTTTTTATTGCGACACGAGAAGTTGAGTTAAACATTGATAATGCGCCACAATCAGTGTTCTCGGGACATTGCGCGAAAAGTCCTCAAATTGGAATATTTCACGCTTTGGGTTCACCTGTGACAGATGAACGCAGGCCTTGCTTCTCTGCGCACAATAGCTGCAAAACGCATGAGATTTATTTCGGTGGAGATCACTGGCCAGTTGCACAATATCTCTGAAATATTCGAAGACTTTCGGAGGTCAGTTAGCATTTTACGGTAGTTTACATGCGACAAAAAACGACATATGTTTTGCTGCGCTTGCGGTGCCATTTCGAATTATTGGCCCCGAAGTTCATGGTGAAACGAACTTCCTTGAATGTCCGTGTTCGAAAACTTCGTGCAGCACAGGCCTGGGCTCTTTTTTCAAAGGAGAACACCGAGAATCTGAAATAGGTACTCCATTTTGATGACATTCTCCGCAAAAGTCCAACCAACATGGTCGTGCGCATAATTTTGGTGTGTGTCCTTGTGCCGAAAACAAAATAATGCTTCCATGTCGCAAAATCTCTTGATAAAAGTGTGAAATAGTGTTCAAATGCAGTGATTTGGAGTTTTGGGAAGCTGAAAGCTTCCTCTGCAACTTTGCCGCAGGTCACAACCCATGTTACAACAGAAAAACTCGCACAATTGATGAAAATACTGTGAGGAAGCCGGAATTCTTTCACATCTTGACAAACACACTTTCATTCCTCAAACGGTGGCTAGGTTTTGCGCGCAGAAGATTAGGTCATTACATATTTAAAATCGCACATTTTTCAGCTTTGTTCCATGGAAGGTTTTATCAAAATCCGTCATCTGGTTCAAAAGATATTTAACTTTCCATGAGCGTCGCACCGCTAACCGCCATTCACCGCAGGCAGTTTCGTGGCACACAGACCGACACGAGCGCCGCGCTGCGGAAGAAAAATCTGGTACCGTCTGTTCTCCATTGCGAAGGCGAGAGCCTCGTACACTTGTTCCTCTACACTCCTTGGCAGCACAGTGAGGCTCGTTTGAATTTGCCTCACCAAGGGAAAAGGATGCTTCCTCTTTGTGGACACTGTTCAGAGCAGGTTCGCAACCAGTGAGATAAGAAAATGGAGAGCCAATAACTCCTCAATGGGCAAAGTCAACGTCTTTCTTGCGGAGGCCTCTGCGGACTCCGAGTGTGGCAAAACTGGGCCAACGCGCAAATATTTGTGGATGAAAATCCAGTTCCTTTGGCTTTGCGAAATTGTTGTTGTTTTTCGCTGTTTCTCAAAATGTTTTGTTGATTTTGGAAGAATTTGGACTCTGGAGGAAATAAAGGTTTCTTGATGGGAAAGCAATTTCAAAATTTTTCTGACATGTGCGCAATTTTACGTGGGGAAATGAACTTGATGGGGAAAAAGTGGAAAAATTCTTCATTGGCTTTGATGGAGTTTGGCTTTTTCTCGGACACAAAGATGAGCGGACGCCCTCGCAGCTTTTCTTTGGAGCATGAAACATTTCTGCAGTTGTTTGCAGATTGCCCTTTTGTCAAACGATAATATTTTTGAAATGGAAATTCCGAAGCAGGCTGCAAATTTCGCAGCGAGAATTTGTGAGTTGAGAATTTGAGAAGGCAATCGTCGGTATACATTCGAGGTGTAGCCATCAAACAAAAATATTTGGCTTCCGTTTTGCCATTTTGGCCGAGAGACCCCACCTGCAACAATTGAATGGCATGGCACTGATCCCATTCGCAAGGGACAATGCTCATCATCATCATCATCGTGGAGTCATATGGACTGATAGCCATTCGGCTGGTGGTCCGACCATTTACCTTGTTGCACACACCTTGGGCTCGCAAGGAGAACTATGCCCCATAATCGTTGTCCGTTTCTGCTCTGCATTCAACTGAAACGACTCGGACCAGTTTTACGGCGTATACACACCAACCCGCAGGTTTTCCCGGAGAGAGTCATGCTCTGCAGAGCAGCAGATGTGTGACTTGTGAGATGTGGCTTCTCTGTTGTGTAACCTGCCAAGCCACTATCTTGGACTTGGAGCTAGGTGTTCTTTAACGTGCACAGTGTGATGCTGCACACGGGACCTCCTGCTTAACGTCTCATCCGAAGGAGACGAGGGACTTGGCCACTAAGCCCCTTCCAGCAGCACAAACTGGGGTACAAGGGTGGTCTCCCATCCAAGCATCATCCAGGCCCAACGTTGCTTAACTTCGGTGTTCTGATGGGAACCGGTGCAAGCCACGAGGTATGCGCTGCTGGCAGATGCTCAGATTTTCAAATGCTCAGTTGGAACCAGGGGCAGTCTGGCCCGGTCGGGGATACGGGAAACCCCGCCGTTGCCCCAGCCGTGTGTTGCCCCTTTGCCCCAAAGCAATTACCCGCCCTCTCTCTCCTGCGTCTACTCAGATGGAAAAACGTGGCCCTGACATGTTCGGCGGGAGCATGGTTGACATTTCATTCCACAAACCAAATCCCAATTCAGAGGTTTCCTTCACAAAACAAACCTTTTCATTCAGAAATTGGGTGGAATTTCAAATTTCTCGCAATTGTGTGTTTTTGTGGCCAGCGGTTTTTTGGCTGCTTTTTGAAATTTCTCGTGGTTCCGTTTTTCCGCGGGCTTTTACACAAAAATCTTGCGGGTTTTAGAAAAATCACCTGGCAACACTGCGATTGCCTGTCATCATTCATCACTCATTGCTGGTCTGCCTGATGACGGGTGGTTCGAAAAAGCTCAATTTTTTAAAAAAATATGCATTCTGAGCACCGTTTGATGTTCCATTTTTCAAATTTTCCCCCCTTCGGGGAGGGGGACACCCCATCCCCGAACCCCTCCCCCGGCCTTGCGCTTCGCGCAACGCATCCTCGCATCTATGTTGCCCCTAATATCGCGAGTTTCCCGCCTGGCAAATCAGCAGCCAGACCGCCCCTGGTTGGAACATGCGTTGAAGGAAAATCCCTAAAATCTCCAAGGCATAAAAAATGCGGGGCGAATGGATGATATTCTTTTGAGACGCGTCAGCTGGACCTTCACCGGACAGAAAAAAATGCAGAAAAAAGAGAATATTGCCATAACTTCAGAACGTAGGTGGGCCTTTGCGCGAGTTGCTTCAATTGGCCTCCACCTGCAATTCCGAGGATTTGCTGATACAATGCCTGCTGGATTTCGTTTCCTTGAGAATTGAATTCCTTTTCTTATCTTAAGAGTTTGAAGCATTTTTCTTCAGAGCCGATTTTCATGGCCACTTCACCTCGCAATAGGTTTATATTTGCCTGGATATCCTCTGAATTGTTGACTTCGTGCAAATGGCACTTTTTGTCATTGTTTTCCATTGAAAGTGACCAGCCTCACCCAGAAAAAACTCACGAGCCGCCACTGGGGACATGACATAATTCAAATTTCCTTCCCTCCTTTTCTTCTTGTTTTAACTTGAAATTACTTCAAGATAAATGTCTTTTTGATACGGAAGCGTCCCAGGCAGCATTTCATGCGCCGTTTTTTAAAGAATAATAAAGGCCGGCGCCAAGCGCCTGCCAAACAAGAGCCATAAAAATGTCCGGGCCTAATGGCCGACCTGGCGCATCATTTGGCGCAAGAAAAGCCCATGCGAATCTTTGCGCCGAATGGCGCAGGAAAAGCGCATGCGCCAGGCGCAGGATTTACGCAAGAAATACCCACGAAAAGCCCATGCGAATCTTTGCGCCGATTGGCGCAGGAAAAGCCCAAGCGCCAGGCGCAGGATTTACGCAAGAAATACCCACGAAAAGCCCATGCGAATCTTTGCGCCAAATGGCACAGAAAAAGCGCAAGCGCCAGGCGCAGGATTTATGCAAGAAATACCCACGAAAAGCACATGCGAATCTTTGCACCGAATGGCACAGGAAAAGCGCAAGCGCCAGGCGCGGGATTTACGCAAGAAATACCCACGAAAAGCCCATGCGAATCTTTGCGCCAAATGGCACAGGAAAAGCGCAAGCGCCAGGCGCAGGATTTGCGCAAGAAATACCCATGACACCAGTTGTGCCCAAAGCAAGGGCGCAGATCTGGACTAAATATTGGGGGGACGATGTGGGAATATTTTTGGGTGGTCTGGGGGCGAAGCCCCCAGCAGCGTACGGGGTCTAGGGCAGCGCCCCAGCCGGGTTCCAAGGGGCAGAGCCCCTGGTAGGGGGTCAAGGGAACTGAGTCCCCCGGAAATTGAAGAAATTTTGAAATTTCAGGTCCATTTTTGGTGAAAAATTGTGGATCTTCCACTAAAATCTTGTCAAAAAAGACATTTTTCTGGAAGAGATAACCGTATCCAAGACCTCCTGTCCTTGGCGAAAGCATAACATCTTTCTTGTTCATGTATGATTCGGGAGTTTCACACCGCATGAATGCATGTGACTTTCAATTCACATTATTGTGACGTTTCCGCGCAATTGGGAGACGGCCACTTTCGTCTACAAACAAAAATGCAGCAAAAATTGAACACGGAAACTGCGTCCAGCCGATGGAATGAAACAAACAAGTAAATGCACATTCTGTTGGCTGAAAAAGAGGTTACACTTCGAAAGCACTCACTACCGCCGCCTCCGCCGCCTCATAATTGGCCGCCTCCGCCGCCTCCCGATTGGCCGCCTCTCGATCGGCCGCCTCACTTTGGCGCAGGCCGCCTCCTCCGGTGAGGCGGCAATCTCGTTGCAGCAAAACCAAATTTGAAGATTTTTGATCTGTGCACTGCAATCCATGTGGCAACCGCCGTTTCCGTTAATAAAGCAATGTGGGACAAACTCGCTTCCCGTTCCTTTTGATATGCGTTCATGATCCAGCACACCTTACTCACGATCACTCTATAGGTAAGCACATCGCAGCAATCATTCACTGTGAAAATGGCCATCAGTTGCATTGAATAATGCAACAACCTATGTATCACTAAAGAACCAATTCCGGCATCACCACAAGAAACAAATGACATCCAGTGGAGAGCAAAGATCTGGCTTTCCAACACATCTCAGAGCGAAAGTAAATACAAGGTGCGTAGATATCAGGTTAAACATCAAAAGGTTGACCTGCAATAAATGGTATTTGGCAATGGATTTTTCGGTGAAAAAACCAATTCTCGTGCAGGGGGAACAGAACTGGTCCTACTGCTATTTGGTCCTACCGTAACCTGGTCCGACCGTAATCTGGTCCTACCGTAATCTGGTCCTACTTTTTCTTTGCGCCTCGAAAAAATTCGATCCAAATTTCATTCATCCAAGTTACGGTGGACCGATTACGGTGGGACCAATTACGGTAGGACCAGGTTACGGTAGGACCAGATTACCGAAGGACCAGATTACCGTCGGACCAGATTACGGTCGGACCAGATTACGGTAGGACTAGATTACGGTAGGACCAGATTACGGTCGGTCCAGATTGCGGTAGGACCTGGTTATAGTAGGACCAGGTTAGGTAGGACCAGATTACGATAGGACCAGATTCGGCAGGTTCAGATTACGGTAGGACCTGGTTACGGTAGGACCAAGTTACGGTAGGACCAGATTACGGTAGGACCTGTAGGTCCAAATTACGGTAGGACTTGGTTACGGTAGGACCAGATTACGGTAGGACCAAATTACGGTAGGACTAGATTACGGTAGGACCAGATTACGGTAGGACCTGGTTATGGTAGGAACAGGTTGCGGTTGGACCTGGTTACGGTAGGACCTGGTTACGGAAGGACCAAAAGCCAAACCGCATTTTTCCCGATTTTCTGGATGTTTGCGCTGAGGTAGTTGCGTTGTTTTTGTTCTAAACGTGATTGCACTCCTGCTGCCGTAAAGATAAGAGACAAAAATGGACGCAATAACCGCTCGGTGAATTTTTCACGACTTTGATGGGGAGTAACCGGAGGGGCCGGCCATTTGGGTTAAGTTAGTTGGTCAGGCCGGTTAGGTAGGTTAGGTTAGGTTTGATTTCTGTCTTTCGTGATTCATCATTAATTTGCACGGGTACTTTTGAG
>JASGXE010010548.1:0-15373 GCA_030068105.1 Sinentomon sp. SZTP_YWyxl | reverse complement strand
ATCTTGGCCGTTTTTTTTTTGTGCGGAGGTGTTTTTTTTGTTGAAAACATGAAATTATAGGCGATTTTAATGACACAGAGCAGAAATCTGGCTTCAGTGGGCGGGAAATGCATGCATTTCCGATTTTTCCGTTTTTCGAAAATCCTTGCAGATATTGTTAATTCCGTCAGGGGCGTCATTCCGTGTTTCCGAAACGCATGGAAAAACATTTTAAAACCAGAATTCGCAATTTCGGGCTTGACCGGTTAATTATCAACATTTTGCTGCTTTCGTGCATTTTGCATTTTCACGCCAGCCTGTATCTGGTCTGGCGATGATGGTGAAATGACTCATATGGAAACTGGCAAAATGTGATAATCTTGTTCAACAACCACAAACTAGGCCAACTTGAGTTTGAAAAATTGAAGTTCCCGCAGGAAAATCATAAAGTACCTACATGGGAATATTCCAAAAATTCCCAGTGATATTTTCAAAATTTGTATCTTCCCAGGAATATTCCCAAAATTCCTGGGAATGATCCAAAAATTCCCAGGAATATTCCCAAAATTCCCAGGAATATTCCCGGAAATTTTCGTTTGTTCCCAAAATTCCCGAAAAAGGAATATTCCCTCGAAAATAAATTCCCGGGAATTTACGAACACTAGCTCCCACTAAGCTCGATTCCCCATTGGGCTTCACCTAGGCTTCCACTCGGCTTCGACTTAGGCGATTTGGGGAATCGAGCCAAGTGCCAATTCTGAAGCATAGGGCTAGTTTTAAGCTCAGTGGCAATGGGGAATACGGGCCTTTATCTGGAACAGTGGCGGCTCGTGAGCTTTATCTGGGCGAGGCTGATCACTTTCAATGGAAAAGAATGGCAAAATGAGCCATTCAGAGCACAGCCAGTCAAGCGCACTCGTATATGCGTGGTGAAGTGACCATGAATTGGCTCTGAATAAAAATGCTTCAAACTCTCAAGAAAAGGAATTCAATTCTCAAGAAGACGAAATCATGCCAGAAACTACATTATTATTTTTGGTATCAAAACTTTCCTCTGTAGTGCACTGCATCAGCAATCCTCGGAATTACAGGTGGAGGCCGAAGCGACACACAAAAGGCCAAACGTTCTGAAGTTGTCGCAATATTATCTTTTCTCTGCATTTTTTCTGCCCGGTGAAGGTCCAGCTGATGCGTCTCAAAGAATATCATCCATTCACAATTTTCTCTCCGAAATTTGCAGCCTTCTTCGGAATTTCGAATAAGTTTGATTTCAAAAATATTTACCTGCCTACCGTTCCAAATTAATATAGGACAATCTGCAAACAACCGCAAAAATGTTTAATTCGTGCTCCAGAGAAAAGTCCATGAGGGCGTAGGTACTCGCATCTTTGTGTCCGAGATATTAGCCAAACTCCATCAAAGCCAATAAAAAAATTTCCACTTTTTCCCCATCAACTTCATTTCCCTACGTAACTGCGCACATGTCAGAAAAATTTTGAAATTGCTTTCCTATCAAGAAACCTTTGTTTCCTCCCGAGTCTTCAAAGCCCAAATTCTTCGAAAATAGATGTAAAGTTTTTGGGAAACAGCGAAAAAAACAACTAGGCCTATTTTGCAAAGTCAAAGGAACGGGATTTTAATCCGCAAATATCTACGCGTTGACCTGGTTTTGCCATACTCAACGAGTACAGAGGCCTCCGCAAGAAAGACGCTGACTATGCCCATTATGGAATTTGTTGGCTCTCCATTTTCTGATCTCACTGGCTGCGAACCTGCTTTTGAACAGTGTCAACAAAGAGGAAGCATCTTCTTCCCTTGGTGCGGCAAATTCAAACGAGCCTTACTGGGCTGCATTTGAGGGCAATAATGCGTGTGTGGACAGCTCCCCAAACGCTCACATTGAACAATTCGAGCGAGTGCGGTTGGAAGAATCCAGATGCTGGCGTCGATCCAGCCGCACCAGTGTGATTCGATTGCACAAAATCGTGCCGCGAAGCAGGATTTTGGCTGTACAGGTCCTTTTTCGAAAATATGACGTGATAATGGAGTGGATGCAAATCGAATCAAGCGATGGAAGACTTGCAAAATTTACACGTTTTGTGATGGAAATTTGTCCCGCACAAAAAGGATACGAAAAAATAAGATTCATTTGACTGCTGTTGGACACAAAAACACAATTCTGATTCTGAAAACTTCTTTCTTGAATTCAGTTGTTTTACTTCCAAAATAAGCAGTGAGGCTCAGCCTCACCTGACGATCCACCGCTGATATGGAAAAAAATCTTGGCGAAAGGTAGGTCCTACTGCCCTTGTGGCTTGCAGGCCAGAACCAGATAAACCAACTCATTGAAGTGAGAGACACTTGCAAGATTGCTCATAAATTATTGTCCTCGTATCTTCAGGACAGATTCTGTGTGGTCAAAATTGGAAAAGTGTATTCTAGTCGTTTACCTGTCCATAAAGGTGTCCCACAAGGCAGCATTTTAGGACCACTATTGTTTGTCCTATATCTCAATGATCTTTTTTGTTCCCTCTCTCCGATGGGAAAATTTATTGCTTATGCTGATGATATCACTATTTTGCTTTCCGGAGAGAGACTGATGCCCAGGTCAGTTGCATTTCTTGAAAAAGCTTTTGAGTGGATTCGGGGAAATTTTCTTACTGTGAATGTCTTGAAAACTCACTACACGTTTTTTCCAGGACCTGATTGTATCGGCCCTGTACCCGTACCCCTAGATTGTCAAATTGGTGGAAATACAATTACAATGGCAAAAGAAGTCAAGCTTTTAGGCATACATTTTTCTGATAGTTTGAGTTGTAAATGTCACATAATACACCTACATAAGAAGTTATCTTTTGGTTTATTTTTGTTAAAACTTGCCAGTAAGCATCTTGATTATTAATTGTCTATGAGCTTGTTGTATCGTTCATATTTTGAATCTTTTTTGCTTTATTGTGCTGGTATCTGGGGAATCTCTCCTGAGAGCCATCTTAAGCAGCTCGTAGTTACCCAGAAAAAAGCCGTGCGGATTGTTTTACAACTACCTTATAATGCTCCCACCAAATCATATTTCAAAGACCTCCGAATTCTAAATGTTTATCAAATAATTTCTTTTCAAATATTGCTACACATGCTCAAACTGCTCCGCTCCAATAACTTGTTTCCCACATGGGCAAACTGGTCTCATCGGCCGATTGAGGTTATGCGCTCACACTCTCTTTATTTGTTGAAACCACTTCCGGCTAAACATAAATTTGGCAAATTTTCATTTCCTTCCCTTGGTATCAGGTTGTGGAACAATCTCCCCAGCAGCCTGAGAACACCACTCATTTGTCCTGGGGAGTTCAAAAACCAGCTAAAGAAACGCATGATTCTTGACCAAATTTATTTTGATTATTTCTTTAAGTAGGCCAAGATCTACTTTTAGGCCACGATCTACTTTTAAACATTGTTGGCTGAATTGGAAACTCTAACATGAATTGCATTTGGTGACTGTTGTCCTCATCAATAAGCCAACTGAAGAAACACATCCTCTTTGGCCAGATTTGCTTTTGCTCTGTTTCTTTTGGTAGGCACAGATCTTTCTCTTTTCTGAAATGCCGGTTGGCTGATTGAGTTGGCCAGAGGCCGAGTTGGCCGTCCCCTTCCCACCTTCGAAATATTCGCTCTTGTCATGGTCATGAGAGTCATTTGACTCTTGAAGGAAACACTCAGGTGGGCTTTTGAAAACTAGGCTTTGCTAAAAAAATAAAAAAAAAATAATAAGATGACGTGTCAGATAAAAAAATCAAGTAAGAAATTGAAGCCAATTTAGTAGACAGGTAATGTGTGTGGGTGTTTCCAGGATGAATGATGATTGACTCAGTGGCCGATTTCCCAAACGATTATCAAAATTTTGACCATAGAATTGATTTAATAATTCTGTTTTCATAAACTATACCTACGGTACTGAAATTTTAGTCATTTCTCACAAACGATGATTAGGTAGGCCTATAACGTTTCACCAGCATTTTTAGACTATGCCCAGGAAGGTAGGTAGGTAGGGCCTACATCATCTATGCAGGTAGGTACCTAATTTACAAGTTGAAGCTCTGTGGCAAGCTTCTCATCAGAGAAATCCTGGTTCTCAAAACTCAGCATCAGGCCAATGATTTGCCGGTCAAGCCCGATTGCCGTACGGTGTACGCACGTTTAAAGCTGTTGCGATTTTCCGACCTCCGTATGGTGTACGTGCGCCGTGCTAGAACACCATGCATTCAAATGGGTTTTCTGCCGGAAATGCGCCGAATCGCATCGGCTAAAATTTTCACAGTCGGAAAGAGGAATAAACAGCCATCTAGCAGACGTTTATTCCACAAAAATTGGTCCAACAGTTTTAAATTGGCGCAAATGTCAAATTTCCCGGTTTTTTCTCTTTTGTTCCCGTCGATGGCACCTTTTTTCACGATCACGCGACATCTGCCGCCCGCCGAAATTCAAATTTTCGGAAAGCCGACAGACGCACGATCTAGCAGATGCTTATTTCAGGCAATGGTTTAGAAATGGCATCGTATCGAAATTTCATGTTCTTTCCAGTTTTTGCTCAATTTTGATGTGGTTTTCAGTGGGTATTTTGGCGAGTTTTTTGTAAGAAAATGTATTTATTGGTTGAAAACATTAAAATATGGGTGATTTTATTGACATTTGACACAGAACAAATATCTGGCTTGGTTGGGCAGGAAATGCATGCATTTTCAGTTTTTCGAACATCCTTGCAAAAATTATTATGTAATTCCGGCGGGAGCGACACTCCTTGTTGCTGAAAATTGCGGAAAACCATTTTAAAACCCGAATTTGTAATTCCGGGCCTGGGGGGATAGGTAGGCATCGTTTCAGCTTCATAATACAAAACAGCTGACAGAAAATTATAAGTCCTAACTTACCACTGTGTCCCAAATTGGTTCATCCAGCGTGTTCAGCTCCCCATTCCCTGAAGTTGTGGCAGCACTGTGTTGAGGGTATGAGTCCATGTTGCCATGGACTTGGTCCGCAGCATGATCTTCCATGTTAGGTATCTGCCTTCTACCATTCAACGTGAATTCACTCAAGGCAAGTAGGCTGAGAAGATAGATGGACTTTAACAGCACTACAAATCAGTGGTCCAACCCACCTATCTCAACATTCTTATTTAAAATCGTTGCTGACTGTTTCCATGGCAAAAGCAAATATCTTCCTAATTGTCAAGTCAGAACCTGGCAGAAAAAGGAAAAAAGACAATCTGGCAGTGCACAGACAAAGCATGAGTGTGTGTGTATGTGTGGGTTACCCTTGGACCCATCATTCGAGTAGACAGGGCTGCAAAATGTCGTTTGGAGCCCTGAAGCATGGATTTTTTAGCCTGGTCAAATTTTGGTCGATGAGCTTTTTCTTGCTCGTCAGCTTTTTTTGCTGGTCAGCCCATTTCAGTCCCTGTCGAAAAATTCAAAAAGTTTACTTCGCTCGCCGATCTACATGTCTTTCCATCCCGGACAAAAGTTGGAGAGCTTTTTCTTTTTTTTTTTTTTATTTTGTTTTCTTTTTTTTTTTTTTGCTCTCCAGCCCAATTTCGATCCCGGTCGACCCACAACAGTCCCGGGAGCAATGCTCCCGTGCTCCCGACTTTTTGCAGCCTGCGAGTAGATAGGTCTACCTACCTATGCCGCTGATCAGATGTGCTTTAATAACTACCAGTTGCTTGGTGTTGTTCGTTCAACTTTAAAATGGCCAATACTTTTTGCGCAATTGCTGTTCGTGTTATGACTGTGTTGTGACTGTTCGTGTTGTGACTGAATTTCGTGCTATGACGGTTTCGTGGACGGGTCTAGGCCTACAGGGTTGGTTGGGCATAGGGGATTATCCCCCTTGCCTTCGCCGAGGTTACCCCCCCCCCCCTACTTTTATTGCTTCTTTGACCCAGAGCAATGGTGGAGAGAACGGTCCACTGGAAAACAACTTACCTAGTTGGTAATTTCGCCCTTATGTGTCAAGGTTTTCTTGACTTTCATTGACAGCCTCCGTCATGCTATGCGACTTCAATGGTAAAATCGAGCTTTTAGCACCAATCTTTCCACCGAAATCGTTTTCCACGGGGCCCTTCTCTCCGCCATAATTGTTTGAAACACGGCACTTCACATTGGCGACATGCACAATTTTCATTGTCAATAATCACAACCCGTTGCAACTCTGGTGGCCTATTTGGTGGATGGATTTAGATTTATGGAGGGAGATTTGTGTGCGGTGCTTTGTTGCGAAGGGAGCATCTAAGCAGGACAAGCAAGAGCAGCAAGATAAGCAGGTTCAGCGTTTTCGTCACACCCGGGGTGGCCAATGTTCTCTGTGGCACGACCGACTCACAGCGATGTTTTAAGTATCCCAAATTTCTTAGCTGTACCCCAGGTTGTGCTGCTGGAAGGGATCTTAGGTAGGCACCTAGTGGCGTGGCCAAGTCCCTCGTCTCCTTCGGATGAGACGCAAAGCAGGAGGTCCCGTGTGCCGCATCACACTTGCACGTTAAAGAACACAACACCTAGTTCCAGTCCAAGGTAGCAGGTTCCAGTCCAAGGTGGCAGGTAACAATACTGAATACACAGAAGCCACACATCACAAGACACACGTCTCCGCTCTGCAGAGAATATTCGGTGCGGGAAATCCTGCGGGTTGGCGTGTATCGGCCGTAAAACACAAGCGGCTGCCCTGCCTAAGTTCGCACGTCACAAGTTTGTGACGTCACCGAAGCAGAGAACCAATCTGAGTCAAGACTCAAGATGCAATGCACAAAACCGCGAGATTTCACGTTGACCTCCAGCAGAATTGAAGACCGTGCCTGTGGTCATTCTGGGTGTGTGGAAGAGGGGGAGAAGGGAAGAGCAAATGTGAGTCAAAGTGCACTTCGTGCGGTGAGAAGGCTCGTTTGGCGTGCTCGTTTGGGTAGGTACCTAAAGCTGAACAAGACTGTCTGTGGGAGTTCAGTGTGTCGTGGAGCGGGGCGAAGGTGAGCGGGAGGCGTTATTGCAAATGGTGGAACAGTTCCGGGTTGCTGCGCTCCAATTGGCTTTTCGACACACCAATCATATTCTTAGTGCATCGACTGTGGTCGTGGATTTGAATACCAATCGGGGCCGATTTTTTCAGTTTCACAATCGGGCAATGACCGATTTGCATTTGCAAATTGCATGGAACAGGTATGCACCTGTCATTGTGTGAGACCGAATCATGCAATGAACAAGAATTTTGCAGAATTTTCCAGTGTTTTGGAAGTAGAAAATTTCCTCCATTTTGGAGAAGATTGAGCGTCTTTAATGTGAAAAACCTGCAAAAATTGCCAAATTTTTTAATATGTTTTTGTATGACTTTTAATTTTTTCTGAATTCAGGTTGGAGAATAATATTGCATGGGGACCCCAACTCCCATGGATGTATATTTTTTTCCCAATCCACTTCCGCAAGCGCGTCTCCGATTGGCTGTTGGGAATTCCAGCCAATTTCAACATTTTATTTTCGAAACCTATCCTAACCGAACCTAACCTGACCTAATCCAACCTAACCTAACCCTGTTGTGACCCAAGAAAGAGTTGCGAAGCTGTGGCAAACATGCCAAAGGGCAAAAAGCGGTGGCAATGCAAAAATGCCAAAATTGATGACGTCACAATTTCAGACCACGGGATTGGCTGTTGCGACCTCCTTGTCCGCGGAAGTGGATTGGAAAAAATATGCCCCATGGATGGGGACCATTATGTGGACCCCATAGGTCCATATTTCAGCCCCATGAGCGCGCTGAATCATGGCCACAGGTCCCACGGTCCATAGGTCCCACGGTCCACTAACCATTCAGCGGGGGGAGGGGACACCCTCCGCAACCCCTCTCTGGAACTTTCACATGCACAGCTTCCTTCACGTTCTTTACTTTCAGTTTTCAGCGACTCGAATGTGCGCAATTGGTGTGCGAAAATAAAGATATAAAAGGCTGTGAATTTAGCCGAGATATTTCCTATATGTAGTTTGAGAGGTTCGCCGGATCCAGAACTGCTTCAATTTCAGTCTCTGCTGTTGGAAACACACTGCAAGCAATCATGCCTTATTGATTTTGCCAAAAAGGCTGCAACAATCAGCAAAACGCAGGGAGATTTCTTTATATTTATCCCTCGCAATGCTTTTGAATGGAACTCATGCGCGAATTGGAAAGTTGAGTTTCGTCGTCCTCAACTGACTCACTCCATCGCTTGTGAGGTCTCTTTACAAACTCTTTTCCATGCAACACACCCGCGCCCCCTTCGGTGCCTTTCGCATTGTCTTGTGAACTTTTGTTTGCAGCGTGTCGAAAGCACGCCGAAGATTTCTGAAAATTGAAATTTATGAAGCTTTGATATCAGTCGGGAAATTCGTTGTGGCAATTCCGTTGCAAATATTTGGTGAAAGATCCTCAACAGTTATTTTTCTTTGCGCTTTTTCAGGGCGAAGGAGTCGTCCCAGCGAAATTATCGCCTCTAAAGGAGCACATCTCCTGAATTTTTGGCGTCTTTGGAGACCATTTGCAGCTCACAACTCGCAGCCAGTGTCGAGATATTGCCAGAAACAAAATTTCGAAACAAGTTCCATCTGCCCAGGGCATTCCATGTTGCAGATGACAAACGGAAATGCGATTGGTGCGTCGAAAATCCAATTGGAGCTCTGCAACCCCGAACTGTTTGAGCAATTCCAATAACGCGAGCGGGAGAGGGTGTGTAGAATTGCAGAACGCAGTCCAGTCGCATACCCATTCCTGCTTGCACCAAATGCAAAGCGGCAGAGGGAAAAGGTGACATCCTTGAATTTGCGTACAGATGGGCGGGATACAGGTACCGGTACCTGGATTTCAAATTCTTGGCTGCGAAAGGCTTGGTGGCGAAGGCAAGACAACAACTTCACCCTGCATGCCGCTCCATAAACAAACAGCCCTGTTTGTGCAGCCATGCTTCATTACAGCTATGGAGCATGGATCATGGATGCAATGTTCGGATTGTTTTTATGGATGTGCAGCCAAAACCGAACAAATTACCTTTCGGCATGGCTGCTGAAGCGGAGTTACGCTTCTTTCGAATCGTGACAGCATTTTGTAGCATGTGGAAAACCCCAAAAGGGAGATGATCAAACATTTCACAATGATCAGCCGCGCGGAACTCTTGCACAGGCACCGTAGACTTCGACCGTTTGAACAAATAAAAGCCCAAACGGCCAGCGAAACGCCAAATGGTGCAGGAGAAAAATGCAATCAAAGGTAACTTTTGCTGCAACGAGCAATACCAAATTGATCAACCGGCTGTCCCTGAAAACCGGACAGGACCACCGGACCGACCCGGACGGGTTAGGTTAGGTTAGGATAGTCTATCCTAACCTAATCTAACCTAACCTAACCTGTCCGGGTCGGTCCGGCGGTCCTTTCTGGCTGTCCGGCAGTCCTGTCCGGCTGTCCGGTTTTCAGGGACCACCCGATCAACCTCCACCAGCGGTGAATGGTGCATGTCAACTTGACATTTCACCGACCCCTCACTTGTCCAGACAACTTTTCTGCACATCTGCTGTATTTTGATTCATCTGCCATTGCCAACTCCACAAATGTTTTCAAAGCTCCTGAACCATCGCACTTGAAAGGACGTCTCTCCATACCTGTTCACCAATCTCTGTTTGCTGCCCTCAATGTTGATCTCAGGTTAATCTCGGCTTTTGCCGCATTGTGAACGGTGCGTGTGGCTGCGATTGGTCGATGACGCTCCATCCCATGACGTAGGTACGAATTTTCGCATTTAGCCGCTTGTCGTAAAACTGATCCGAGTCCTCTCAGTTGCAAAGCGGAGTTGGGCTGCGATTATGGCGCATTGTTCTCCTTGCGAGCCCAAGTTGTGCAGCAAGGTTCAAGCCGAGCCACCGGCCGATGGCTGTCGGCACACAATGGCAATGATGATGATGAATGCAAGAAACAATCATGTCGGCACACAATGGCAATGATGATATGAACGCAAGAAACAATCATTTCCGAAAAATTTCGGCTTCCGAGCAGACCGAGCAATCGAATCGAATGCAAGCCTTCTTTGTGCAAAACCGGGATGTTCATGCCCTTTCACAATTTTACCTGAGAATCTGCTAAAAATTACGGTGGTCCCTGAAAACCGGACAGCCGGACAGGACCGACCCGGACAGGTTAGGTTAGGTTAGATTACGTTAGGATATACTATCCTAACCTAATCTAACCTAACCTAACCCGTCCGGGTCGGTCCGGCGGTCCTTTCTGCCTGTCCGGCAGTCCTGTCCTGTCCGGCTGTCCGGTTTTCAGGGACCACCAAAAATTACCCGAGATTACCTGATTTGAACAGAGTTTTACCCCAGAAACTACCCTATTTTTTTCATGTTAAAGCATGTATAGTATAAGCCAGCAAAGCCAACAAAGTAGAACGTAGGCACCCACCAGGCCTTCCTGTGCTAGAGTGGCCCACACTAAGCTTTAAAATAGCGACCTGTGTGCCCATCATTATTGTTTTTTGCAGGAGGAGAAAGGAGAACTTAATAACTCACCTTCTTTTCAGCATATGCAGCACTT
This sequence comes from Sinentomon sp. SZTP_YWyxl, assembly GCA_030068105.1. Lineage (NCBI taxonomy): Eukaryota > Metazoa > Arthropoda > Protura > Sinentomata > Sinentomidae > Sinentomon > Sinentomon sp. SZTP_YWyxl. The sequence continues at coordinate 4,807 of JASGXE010010548.1, read as the reverse complement.
AGCAAGTTGCATGCCTTGGCATTTCATAAGTCATGCAACCACTACCAGGGTCAACGACTACCAGTAACCAGAGTCAACCAGTAACCAGGGTCAACTGAGGTTTGTTTCTGGGGACTTCTGGGACAACTGAGGTTTGTTTTTGAGGTTTGTTTCTGGGGACTTCTCCTTTCACTCCAGTGTGACATTGCTCAGGGAAGAGCTAGGCTGGGAATCCCTTGCTAAGAGGAGAAAGCTCAGGGGTGTTTCAATTTTTCGAAAATGTGTCCGTGGTGAGGGAGGATGGGCAGGATGCTGTTGCACTCTGGTCAAAAACACAGGGTCGACGAGGGCCAGTGACCTCGTTTCATTTATCCCACCTTCCCTTTCCAAAAATGTCTCTAGGTTTTCTTTCCTAAACAACTACGTGTTTCTCTGGAACAAACTTGGAATTTCTCATGACATGCTAAACCTATCAGAGGCCAGTTTTTTATCTGCCATAAAGCCAAAACTCAGTTTATCGCCCTAGTAGGTAGGTACTAGGTTGTAGGTAGGCCTAGGTAGGTATATAGGTTACTTGGATCATGCCCCCATTTCGTTTCCTTGGAGATATTAGGTGGTCCCTGAAAACCGGACAGCCGGACAGGACCACCGGACCGACCCGGACAGGTTAGGTTAGGTTAGATTAGGTTAGGATAGTCTATCCTAACCTAACCTAACCTGTACGGGTCGGTCCGGCGGTCCTTTCTGCCTGTCCGGCAGTCCTGTCCGGCTGTCCGGTTTTCAGGGACCACCGAGATATTATGCTAATTGTGCCTTTTCCTTCTTTTTTCCATGTTTTCATGCACTAAAAATTGAGGTACCTACCGAAATTGATAAATTTGTGACCAAATTGATTACTTGTTGTTGTGTTATCTATTCAACCGAGCCTGCTCTCAAACTGTCACCATCTGGACTATGCCATGCTGGAATCTTCACGTCGCCTGACCTGGTTCGTGTTGTTCTTTTATTTTTATTTTTCTGGCCACATTTCTTGACAATACCTACCATGGGTTTCTAAAACTGTACCGCAATCTCTCTGCACCGATGGTTTGCACTTGAAACCATGTTTTCTTTTTTACTGCCGATCGCGACGGCGTCTTATCTCAACACAAAAAGATACATGCTGCCTCGGTGAAAGAACACGACGACTTGATTGTTGTTGTGGTAATTGCCGAGGCAAAAAAATGATGCATGTCTGACCGGGGTTTACCACGTCCAATGGCTTTTACTGCCTGTGGCCCCCAACATAGTGAAAAAAAAAAAAAAAAAAAAAAACTGAGTGCGCTCAATGTTGACAGGATCGGTGTCGGTTGCACTGAATCTCTCTTTACTTACGACTTGATGAGGCCTGCTCCTCTTTGGCAGAAGTTTCCTGAGCCTCAGCATCTGTCCGTTCTTTGTCACCTGTTTTAAAACCACTAGGTATGTGATTCAACCTCTCTTCATTGGTATTGGTCTCAGCCTTCTTCACGAAACGAAATCGGAAACAACGATGAAAAAGAAAACGTCTGACGCCAACGAACGAATGTTGAAACGAAATTGTCGAGGGTCCTTCCAAAACGCGGAAATCGCGGAATTTGCGGTCTGTGGCCCCAGTTCGAATCGGGTGTGACTAAAACACCTGACGCCTGACACCTGACGCCTGACACCTAACAGTGACTAAAACACCTGACGCCTGACACCTGACGCCTGACAAGCAGGGATGTCCAACTTTTTTTTTTCAAAATGCTTTTTTGCTGCCTCTGAGACACCTCTGACAACTGCGCAAGTCTTTCTGCGAACGCCTGATGCCATATCGCGCCTTCTGACACTCTTCTGACGTCTCTGCAAGCCTTTTTAATCACGCCTGACGGCAAATCGTGCCTTCTGACACTCTTCTGACGCCTTGGCAAGCCTTTCTTACCACACCATCAGACGGCAAATCGCGCTTTCTGACACTCTTGACCCCTTGGCAACCTTTCTAACCACGCCTGACAGCAAATTGAGCCTTCTGATTTTTTTTTTTTTTTTTTTTTTTTTTTTTCTGTTGGCCTTACTCATTATTTTCGAGGCCATTTTATTTTTTTTTTCATTTTCAATGAACATGAATTTTTGAAAGACACCAAAAATTTTCAAAATATTCCATCATTTGACAATTTCAAAAAAAAAAACATTAAATTTCCATCAAATGCACAAAAAACTTACGGATGTGTTGGAAATCGCAAACCATGATGTGGTAGGTGCTCATCCATTGAAATTAACCGTTTGAAAGCAGGAACCATCAGAGATTTCAAAGAAAATCCATAAGCAGAATAATCACAGATTCACAATCACTCAAATAGCACCATAAAAAACCACTTGAATTTGCTCTAAATAAAATGGTCATGTTGCGAGTGACCACACAACCGTAAGTTTTTAGGGAAGAGAAAAGAAAGACAAGAAATTAGTTATTGAATGGCAAGGGTAAACAAACAAAGCCATAGGTAGATGTAAAAAGACGAAGAAACACCTTAGAAGCCTGTCGGCTTCCCAACGTAGGGACATAAGTGTGGTGGGAAGAGGAATACCCACTCATCTCATGGATTGTTTTTTACTCTTTTCCTCAAAGGCATAGGTATCATTCTTCTCGTAGGTTGGTAAGGTATTTTGGTCAAATATGTTGATAATCAAAAAATAATTGCTCAACGACCATTTTTCTTTTTAATTGATTTTTAAAGTGTACAAGATTTTGACATAGACGCATTTCCACAGGAAGCTTATTCCACAGCACCACACCAATCGATTGCAAAGAAAATTTCCCATGACTGTTACTATACCGGGCCCGCATTAACTGCATAGTGCCATAAGATCTCCTCTTGGAGACTGGCAGAGATATGTGGATCATATCTCTCTCTATATTTTCTGGTTTAAAACCAAAGAAAACACAACCATTGGTGTATATACACTTGTGTCACAGACTAAGATTTGAAAGTAAATAATTTGGTAAATATTTAGCAAACCCAAAGTTTGAAATGCAACTTTGGGGAGCCATATAATTGGATCTCGTGATTATCCTTAGAGCCTTTTTCTGAACGATGAACAGGCTTTATGACCTTATCAAATGACGATCCCCATATCATAGCACAGTACCGGAATGGGATTCAAAATAAGCACGATATAATTGTAAAAGGGAGAATAAGGGAAAAAACGAGAACCGGTTTTCAACAAAAAAACCCAATGTTTAACTTCGCAATCAAGCACTTCATATTCGGCAGCCATGAAAGATTAGGTCAAAGACCATTCCCAGCACCTTTATGGAATTTTCAAAATTAAAACATGAACTACCGACACGAAGGGCTTGAGGTACTTGTATGTTGTTTCGACCCCGAAAATATAAGCATTTGGATTTTACAACATTGACTCTGAGCTTGTTTGATACACACCAAAGCAGAAGATCATTTAATGTATTTCTTGCGAGAGCCAACAACGCAGGCTGATCAAAATCGGACAATACAATTGAAATATCATCGGCGTATGCAACAGGAAAAACTGATTTGGGCAATGCAAAAAATAAATCATTGATATAAATTACAAACAGCAAAGGCCCTAGAATACTACCTTGAGGCACTCCCTTACTAATTGTCAGTTGGAGGATACATGATCCCCCACCTTGACAGAAACACCCTGTTAGTTAAATAAGATTTAACAAAATATGTGAAATCCCCCTCACTCCATAACGCCACAGCTTCGAAAGTAAATGCCATGGTCCACAGAATCAAATGCTTTTGATAGATCCACAAAAAGACCCACACATGGCACACCGATATCTAATTGGGATCTTAAGTAGTTGTTTATGTTTCCTAAAGCATCCATTGTAGACAAACTTGGGCGAAAACCATATTGGTTAGAGGCTAATTGATGATGTTTCTCAAGAAAATCAAAAAGCCGGGCATGAAAAGCCTTTTCCACAACTTTGCTTATGATTGGCAAGATGGATATTGGTCTATAGTTAGCAGGATTCGTATTGTCTTTAGACTTTGGAATTGGTATAACCATAGCATTTTTTAGATCCTGTGGAAAATATCCTTCATTGAAAAACAAGTTTATCAGGAAACAAAGAGGTTTACAAACATTTCTTGAAACAAGTTTTAATGCTTTGGCAGATAATCCACTCCCATCAGGAGCAGAATTCTTGAGACTATTGATTATAATTGTAGTTTCTGCAACAGTAACTGGATTAAGATACAAGGTTTCATAATTCCAAGGGACAGTGATCAAAGAGTCAGAGAGCGATCCAACACCCTGCCGGGATATAAAGTCCTTCAAAAAGCTAGACTGAAAAATGGCAGCCACCTCCTCTGATCTGGATACAGAAATCCCCTTACCATCTTTCAAAACAATTGGAGCCTTGGATGGGACAGTTTTGTTGATAGCAATAGCCATAGTCTGCCACAATTGACGCGAGTTAATGGCATTGGCCACTCGTCGAGAAAAGTAAGTTGTTTTTGCAATAGCCAACGATTCCTCTATAAAGCCAGACAACTGTTTTACTCGTGTGATAAGATGCAAGTTGAAAGGTTTACGAGTCAACTTGGATTTCAGGTTATCTCTCTTAACAATCATTTGAGCTAAAGCATTATCAATCCAAGGGGTCAAAAGATAAGCAGATATCTTTTTCCTAATCGGCACCAGTGCCATAGAGTCTGATAGTGCACGGTCCATAACTGCCTTAAAACTGATCCAAGCAGATTCCGGATCATGAGAGTTCAGCACTTCGTTCCAGTCAGACATACCCACTGCTCTGACAAATCTGCCCATCGAAAAACTCGTA
>JASGXE010010547.1:0-16897 GCA_030068105.1 Sinentomon sp. SZTP_YWyxl | reverse complement strand
AAGCCGAGTCAATTGGTCAGATTTTTTGCGTCAGACTTTTTCAGATCGTCTGTCCAAAATACGAGTACGCATTTGTAGTCTCAACAATTGGCAATAGCAATGCTCCAATGTTCTCCTTTGCACATTGTTGCAAGTGACAATGTTTTGGACAGACGACCCAAAAATATCTGACGCAAAAATCTTTCCATTCTCATTCAGCTTTTAGGAAACACTTTTGCAAAAATTGCCAATGTAACCCCCTCACCAAGTTGATGGCGTGAATCTTTCTTCAAACAAAGGGCCTATACTAGAGGTTGAATAATCACCTTGTAATGCCCATACGTATGTTTGTATCTGCATTGTATTTGCACGTGTAATTTGCCATATGAATGCAAATATTCTAAATCACATCAAATTGCACACACGGAGGACAAAAAACAAGACAGCGAAACAACTAGTCAACAAACATGGCGAGTGAGAGAAAAAGAGGCTCCTTGAAAAATGAACAATCAGTGCAGAATGGAAAGAGCTTGAGCACTGAAGTTGACCTCTAAAGATCAGGAAGATTTCTGATTAAATGAGAGTCCTTGGGGAGGGTATTTCACTCCCTTTCCTTGGGGGGAGTATTCCACTCCCGACTGATTAAATGAGAGTCTTTGGGGAGGGTATTCCACTCCTATTCCACTCTTTCCTTGGGGAGAGTATTCCACTCCCGCGGGAGTGGAATTTTGAGAGAGTATTTGGGAGAGTATTCCACTCCCTTCGGGGAATGCTCTCCCCAAGGACTCTCAGGACACCCCAAGCCAAGTGGAATCTCTCCCCAATCTTCTATACCTCATTAGAAGATCGAGGTATTCAAAAATGTTGAAAGTGCCTTGTTGGTAGCAACACGCTATTCGCAAGATGAACGTGGGTTCTTTTTGCTGGCAGAAAGGTTTGCTCCGAATCGAAACTATGCTTGAGAAGTGGAAAAAAAAAATCCGACAAAACCAGAACGTGGTTTTGACGGACGTGTGAGAGCCCCCAAAACGTTTTGCCTTGAACCTTAAAATTAAAATTCCCAGTTAAGTGGAGGCCCCGCCCCCAAGGGGCTTGTAGAATTTTTTAGGATGTTATTGTTCCAAACTGGCAAAGGAATTTTTCTGGAGAATTTTTTTGGGTCCTTTCTTGTTTAAACAAAATTAAAATTGCCTTCAAAATTCCCACTAATTTTGTTTCCTAAAATCCCCCTTTTGTCGCAGGCTTTTATGGTGGGTGGAAAAGTTCCCCTTTTTCCACCATTCACGAACTGGGCAAATTTAACTCCCAAAAAATGGGCCATCTCTGTAAAAGTTGATCCCTTTCACCCCTTCAATCGAGGGTTTTATAAGCTTGTTTGGAAACCGTTAGAAAACTTCAGCCAAAAACTTTCAAACAAATTTTGGGGAAAAAAAAAGCTTCGAAACCTGTCGGACCCAAAAAGTTGACTTTTGGATACCGTTAGAATTTGTTAAAAAAAAGGCAAATTGGCTTGTGACCGAACAATGAAAAACCCGCTGGACTGCCTTCAAAAGGCCTTTCTGAAAAAAAAGGGGGTTTGAACAAAAATCACTGGATAAAATTTGTTGGGTTCTCGTTCGGGAACCCATTTGTTGAGGATTTCCCCACCTTTTTTGCTTTTGCCGATTTTTTTGGAAGAATTTTGGCAGTATTACCCCAAAAATTTGGTTGTTGTTTTTCCGGGTTTTTTTTTTTCAATTTTAGCAGGCGGGGTAAAATGTTTGGGTTAATGACTCATAACAAAACTTTTTTTTTTTATTTAACCTGTTTTCCTCCCCAAACATTTTCTGGGTTTTTCCCCATCGGTGGTGTTTTCCCCGAAAAAAATTCCAAAAAGTTTCCCCAGCCGCAAAAATCTGGAAAAATAAAAAAGAGGATCGAAAAAAGCTGGATTTTTGTTAAAACCAACAGTCCGAAATTTTTTCATTTGTACAAAGTCCTTAAGAGCTCCGTAAAAAATTGGACTTGTTGCACCGCGTTTTTTTTTGCAAGCAGGCGGCTTAAAATTTGCAAACCTCTGCTCAATCAGCAAGTGTCAGGAAAGGAGCGATGTGTAATGGCTGCCAAAAGGAATCACAATGAAAATTTTATCAGATAAATGTTTTATGTCATGACATTGTTGATTGAATTCAATTGAATTATCGAAATCTCATGTGTTATGAGATTTCAAAAGAGCTCAAAATACGGGGTTTTTGAGCTCTTTTGAAACATTGGTTTGAACGACTGTGATGAAGACTGGTTTGAACGCGATGGATCAACTTGCAAAATTAAGTGCATTTGAATTGGTTCCCCAGTGGTTTGCAGAACAAAAACTGGTTTTGAATCCAACGCCACAAAACGGCAAAAGTGTGACGGCTGTGGATCTTTAGAGGTGTGTGGAGCACTTAACCAAGGAACCGATGAACACTTGACCATGCAAGGTGGTTTATGTCCATAACCATTTAAAATCATCTGGGAAGTCAATAAAAGTGAGTAAGATTAAATAGCGCGGGGAGTCTGCGCTCAAAATGCAAAGCTTCAAATCCAGTCGTCAGGCGAAAATCCCTGGTGAAATAGAGCATCCCCTTTCAAACCCAGGCCCGAAAGCACGAGCTCCGTTGGCGCAATCCTCAGAAATTCCCAGGGTCTCTAAGATAGCAATTGTTGAACAACAAGACCATGGGCCAGGGCCATCAATGGGCAAACCCAGGCGTAACTCCCATGAAAACTCCCCGGGACAATCAAGCAAACCTGCTTCCAGGCAAATCGAGGAGGTGAAAAGCGCTAGCTCCCCGCTAGCACAAATGAAACAGTAATATCATGGAGGAACAACAGGCGTGATCTAGAAAGCACCCATAAAAGCACCCATGGGAAAAACACCCATAAAAAATCACCAGAACAACAAAGCAACCCAACACCTGACAGACCCAGGCGGGTGCGAGGCCGTTGGCCTCTGGAGCCTGCTTTCAAATGGCTGCAGCAGATATTTCTTTTTCGATGCTGCTTTGAAGCAGAGTCATGCTTTGTTCAATCAGAGAACGCCCTGTGGATGACTGAATTGCATGCGATGTTCATTGAAACATTTGTTTCGGACAATCATCTCACAACCTGTTCAATTAAAGAATAAACAAACGCGATCAGTCAGTCCATTGCGCCGAGCTGTGCAGTGTTAATAAACCTGTTCTTTTGGCACAAGTGATGAGTTTGCATGCCTGCTTTTTGTTGAGATTTCGCTTTCACTGGTAGTTTTCGATGTTCTTGCGGATGGTTTTCGGGTGATCTTTTTGCTCGTAGGTGGGGTTTTTCCCGATTCCCTTTATACTGGAGTTTTCATGGGTGGGTTTGTGACATTGTTCTGGGGTTCTTAACGGAATGCGTCCCCAGGCTTTAGGGGGGCTGGATTACTTGATTTCACTGATGAAATCGAGGACGCTTCCCCATTGGTTTTTCCATGGACGCTTTTCCCAAGGTTTTTGAGCAGGTTTCCTGATGCCAGCGTAACGCACTCAAACTTTCTGAGAACTCGTACTTTATCTGCCTGTGTTTGTCAGATGCTGGGTTGATTTATTGTTCCGGGGATTTTTCATGTGTGCTTTCCCTTATGTCTGTGGTTCGTTCACGAGCTTGCCGTTCGAGATTTGACCCTTGCACTCTCCGGGAACAGACGTTCCTTTGTGCTTGGGGTGAACTATCGCTTTCTGGCCCTTGATTTGCAGGTTTGCTTGATTGTCTCGGGGAGCTTTCATGGGAGCTTTCATGCCTGGGTTTGCCCATGGATGGACCATGGTCTTGCTGTTCAGCAATTGATGTCCTGCAGACCATTGGACTTTCGTGGGCCTGTCTGTCGATTGTGCCGCAGGGGGAGCTCATGCTTTCGGGGCCCTGGGTTTGCAAGTGGATGCTCCATTTTGCCGAGGGCTTTTGTCTGACGAGTGATTTTGATGCAAAACTTCCAAAAGCACCCAGAACGTGTTACCTGGTATCACCGCCGTCCTTTATTGTTTCATCATCACTGTAAATGCGTTGTGGCAAAGTTGACTTTGTGATGTTGGATAATGGATCCTCCTGCTTCTCTGTGATCTGAAGACATTTTTCGAATGGAGCGTCAGGATAACGGACAAAAATTTGAGTTTATGGAATATAGAGGCGCGGGAAAAGGTTTTTTTCCTTCAATCTGTACGCATAACTAACCCGAATAACTCGCGAAACTAACCCGACCTTACTCCTGACAACTGTCGCATCTGGTGGCAACAGAACCTCACTGCTGCCTCGGTTAACCAATTCGGAAAGAGCTTGAGCACTGAAGTTGACCTCTAAAGATCAGGAAGATTTCTGATTAAATGAGAGTCCTTGGGGAGGGTATTTCACTCCTTTTCCACTCCCTTTCCTTGGGGAGAGTATTCCACTCCCGACTGATTAAATGAGAGTCTTTGGGGAGCGTATTCCACTCCTATTCCACTCTTTCCTTGGGGAGAGTATTCCACTCCCGCGGGAGTGGAATTTTGAGAGAGTATTTGGGAGAGTATTCCACTCCCTTCGGGAGGAATGCTCTCCCCAAGGACTCTCAGGACACCCCAAGCCAAGTGGAATACTCTCCCCAATCTTCTATACCATCATTAGAAGATCGAGGTATTCAAAAATGTTGAAAGTGCCTTGTTGGCTAGCAACACGCTATTCGCAAGATGAACGTGGGTTCTTTTTGCTGGCAGAAATGGTTTGCTCCGAATCGAAACTAGTGCTTGAGACAGTGGAAAAAAAAAGACAGTCCGACAAAACCAGAACGTGGTTTTGACGGACGTGTGAGATGCCCCCAAAACGTTTTGCCTCCAAAATGAACCTTAAAATTCCAAAAATTCTCCAGCTTCTGGAAAGCTGGAGGCAGGACAAGTTGGAGAGGAACTTGCCTTCAATACATCTCCCAATCAAATAATTTTGTTTTTCCGAATAAAATCCCGCCAGCAGTTTGCTCGCAGGCTTTTTATGTGCTGGGTGCCCCAAAACGTTCTCCTTGTTCTGTCCACCATTCTTGACGTCATACATGGGCGAAATTCCGTAAGGTCTCCCAAAAACATGGGCCATCTCATGTCAACAGAGCTTGATACCGTTTCACGCCTTACACGATCGTCATGGTGTTTGCGACTCATGCAGTCATTGATTCTGCAGAATTCATGCTTATGAAAAGCATTCATGCTTCTGAAAAGAGTGGCTGTATACAAACAAAACTTTGAGCGGCATGATACAAACACAAGCTATACGACAACGTGTCAAGGTATCCCAAAATGTTTGACTTTCTGGATCACCGTGTACGAATTTAGTTCAAAACGAAGAAGGCATAATGGACTTGAACTGACCGCCAACAAGTTGAAAACACGCGAACTGGATCTGCTCTTGCAGAAGATGGCACTTAATACAGGTGAAAAAAATCAGGTGGAATAATTGATACAAAAAATCGAGCTGCGATAAAATTTGTTGGCTGCTCATCGTGGTCGTGGAATCCCGATTTGTTGATTGGTATGTAATCCGCACACACTTTCATTTCGACTTTTGTCAACGCTGATTTTTTTGGAGAGAAGTGTTGGTCATGATATTCACACCAAAACATTTGGTGTGTTCTCTGCTCGGGATTATGTGCTTTTCAATGTATAGCAGCGGAGTAAATGTTTGTTAATGTACTCATACATGCTTTTTTTTATTTAACTGTTGCCTCCGAAACGATTTTCTGTCTTTTAACTCTTGATCAGGTGGTAGAAATTTTTGCGAAAAAAATCTCAATAAAGCTTTCCGGAGCTGTCAAATTTTAATCTCGGAAATAAAAAAGAGGATCTGAAAAAAGAGCATGGAGTTTTTGTTAAAATCTTAACAGTCGCAATTTTTTACATGTACAGCTCCGTATGAGCTCCGTCAAAAATTGGACATTGTTGTTTTCACGCGTTTTTTTTTTGTCATTTTAGCGAGGCGGCTTAAAATTTGCACACGACTGCTCAGCAGGTGTAGGAAAAGAGCGATGTGTGATGTCTGCCACCAGGAATCACGAAGCAACTTTTATCAGATAAATGTTTTATGTCATGACATTGTTGATTGAATTCAATTGAATTATCGAAATCTCATGTGTTATGAGATTTCAAAAGAGCTCAAAATACGGGTATTTTGAGCTCTTTTGAAACATTGGTTTGAACGACTGTGATGAAGACTGGTTTGAACGCGATGGATCAACTTGCAAAATTAAGTGCATTTGAATTGGTTCCCCAGTGGTTTGCAGAACAAAAACTGGTTTTGAATCCAACGCCACAAAACGGCAAAAGTGTGACGGCTGTGGATCTTTAGAGGTGTGTGGAGCACTTAACCAAGGAACCGATGAACACTTGACCATGCAAGGTGGTTTATGTCCATAACCATTTAAAATCATCTGGGAAGTCAATAAAAGTGAGTAAGATTAAATAGCGCGGGGAGTCTGCGCTCAAAATGCAAAGCTTCAAATCCAGTCGTCAGGCGAAAATCCCTGGTGAAATAGAGCATCCCCTTTCAAACCCAGGCCCGAAAGCACGAGCTCCGTTGGCGCAATCCTCAGAAATTCCAGGGTCTCTAAGATAGCAATTGTGAACAACAAACCAGGGCCAGGGCCATCAATGGGCAAACCCAGGCGTAACTCCCATGTAAACTCCCCGGGACAATCAAGCAAACCTGCTTCCAGGCAAATCGAGGAGGTGAAAAGCGCTAGCTCCCCGCTAGCACAAATGAAACAGTAATATCATGGAGGAACAACAGGCGTGATCTAGAAAGCACCCATAAAAGCACCCATGGGAAAAACACCCATAAAAAATCACCAGAACAACAAAGCAACCCAACACCTGACAGACCCAGGCGGGTGCGAGGCCGTTGGCCTCTGGAGCCTGCTTTCAAATGGCTGCAGCAGATATTTCTTTTTCCGATGCTGCTTTGAAGCAGAGTCATGCTTTGTTCAAATTGGAGAACGCCCTGTGGAAGACTGAATTGCATGTGGTGTTCATTGAAACATTTGTTTCGGACAATCATCTCGCAACCTGTTCAATTAAAGAATAAACAAACGCGGTCAGTCAGTCCATTGCGCCGAGCTGTGCAGTGTTAATAAACCTGTTCTTTTGGCATAAAGTGAGTTTGCAAGCCTGCTTTTTGTTGAGATTTCGTTTTCACTGGTAGTTTTCGATTCTCGTGCGGATGGTTTCTCGGGTGATCTATTTTGCTCGTGAGGTGGGTTTTTCCCGATTCCTTATACTGGAGTTTTCATGGGTGGGTTTGTGACATTGTTCTGGGGTTCTGAACGGAATGCGTCCCCAGGCTTTAGGGGGGCTGGATTACTTGATTTCACTGATGAAATCGAGGACGCTCCCCATTGGTTTTTCCATAGACACTTTTCCCAAGGTTTTAGAGCAGGTTTCCTGATGCCAGCGTAACGCACTCAAACTTTCTGAGAACTCGAACTTTATCTGCCTGAATTTGTCAGATGCTGGGTTGATTTATTGTTCCGGGGATTTTTCATGTGTGCTTTCCCTCATGTCTGTGGTTCGTTCACGAGCTTGCTGTTCGAGATTTGACCCTTGCACTCTCTGGACAGACGTTCCTTTGTGCTTGGGGTGAACTATTGCTTTCAGGCCCTTGATTTGCAGGTTTACTTGATTGTCTCGGGGAGCTATCATGCCTAGGTTTGCCATGGATGGACCATGGTCTGCTGTTCAGCAATTGATGTCCTGCAGACTCTTGGACTTTCGTGGGCCTGTCTGTCGATTGTACCAACGGGAGCTAATGCTTTCGGGGCCCTGGGTTTGCAAGGGGATGTTCCATTTTGCCGAGGGCTTTTGTCTGACGAGTGTTTTTGATGCAAAACTTCCAAAAGCACCCAGAACGTGTTACCTGGTATCACCGCCGTCCTCTATTGTTTCATCATCACTGTGGAGGCATTGTGGCAAAGTTGACTTTGTGATGTTGGATCGGGATCCTCCTGCTTCTCTGTGATCTGAAGACATTTTTCGAATGGGGCGTCAGGATAACGGACAAGTTAGAGTTTGTGTAATATAGAGGCGCGGGAAAAGGTTTTTTTCCTTCAGTCTGTACGCATAACTAACCCGAATAACTCGCGAAACTAACCCGACCTACTCCTGACAACTGTTGCATCTGGTGGCAACAGAACCTCACTGCTGCCTCGTTAACCAATTCCGCTGACACCGTCAAAGACATCTCCACCGGCTCAATCTTCATGCGAAACTCCAGGTATCAGACTGGGAAGGCAGAAGTGTCGGGGCTTATTTCCAAAAAATATTGCGCGCCAGAAGGGTCGGGATACTTCGGTCCGAAAAACTTTAAGATCGAATGAAACTTATCTCGGAAAATCTTCACCGAACATATCCAAACATAACCTTCACTGCACTTTCAAACCTAACCTATACCATGCTAACCAATTCTTCCCAAATTTAATGTCATTCGGACTTAAACACTTTCGGACCAGGTATGTTCCCCCCACCAGAAGGCTTCCAGATGAAACGTCACTCATTTTTACCATATCGAAAATGATTAAAATTTGAAAGAAACCTCGCCAGAGAACCTTACGCAAAGAAAGAACCGTAAAATGGCTCCAAAACGTTTCCTTTTAGCGATAACGGCCATAGCTGAAGAAATTGGGTTGTGTACTAGTGGCACCCAGCAAGGCAATTCGGAAAAGTAGAACTTGATGTTTTTTGCAATCGCAAACAAAAGCAAAACTGATATAAGTGAAAAATACACTCCTCATCAAAAGGCTTCGAACATTGGAGTTCATTATTAACTCAGGCGCCTTGGAATCAATGGCAGCATGTGCCGCAATACATCATGACACTCGTGTGAGGCGTGAAGTTGCACCAAGCCCTGTTGAAATCAGATAGCCCCTGTTATTACAAGTCCTTTAAAATATCACCTGTGTTCGAGGACTTTTGATAAGCTCCGCACATTGAAACACGTTAATGCCCTCAACAGGAGTTGTAGGCTGTGAAAAGCAGGAAATCAGTCTCAAATGGATTGTTAAACTTTGTGGGAACGCGTAATTTATCATCCATAAAACACTGGCAATGTTACATAATCACTGTCACTTTCACCTTGGCGGTAGAAGGCAAAAGGTAAACCATGGCAAATCCATCAACTCTGAAGGCAGCATGATGTTCCGCGCATGGTTTTTTCTGTTAGATCGGTTGCAAGTATTATTCCATTTTACTGCTGAGACATCAGAATTTTTCAGCAATGACAATTTGAATCAATTTGCATAGTGGATGGAGAGCATCTCCATGCATCCACTGTGCAATTTGTGAAAATGTCCGACTTTGCGTTTTATGCGATGGCCTCGCCTCTAGCGGAATTTGCAAGTTTTCGGGACCGTAGGAAGTATGCATTAACCATTCTTCCTCAACTAGGCATATGACGCTGAGTCACAGTTGAAGAAATAAAAGAGTTGAAGAAATTAGTTGAAGAAAGTTGAAAGAAGAAAATAGTTGAAAGAAAGAGTGTTGAGAGAACTAGAAATTTGAAAAAATAGTTGAAGAAATTTCCTCAACTTTTGGCAGAGTTCTGTCTTGCGTTCTGGTCTTCAGAGTACGCCTAGTTGTGGCTCGCATCATCTGCGGTCATAGCGCTGATCTTAATATGTAGAGGAAAATGAAAAATGGTGGTTGATGAAGCACCTTAAAAGCCGGGTATGCGCTTCCTGGTCTGACTAAGTACCCCTTCCCGAATGCAATGGAGGAAATTTTACATCGATTTTACATCGAATTATGCTGCTGCTTGTCATCTGCGGATTTTGCATATTGTCCTTGTGCACTCTGAAACTCATATGCCTCATACCATGTCTGTAAATAATATTGAGAGGAGGAAACTCCCAAAATATGGAATATCAATCAATCAATTTACTATTTCTTCAGCAAAATCTTTAGATGCGATATTCACCTCACTTTAGCCCCCACACATTTTCAAGACACCCTTGAGACACAGGGACCCAATTCGCCGTGCAAATCATGCATGCACAGCCAGGCAACTCAAGCTGGATGTTTGAAGTAATGCCAGCGGAATAATTGACCTTCACCTAGTTTTCATGTCGTAGTTTCATATTATGCCACTTTAAGAACGCATAAGCTTTTTAGAAAGCATTCCAATCTTCACGAGTTAGGGCGCGTGGACCGAAAGAGCAAAAGCAGGCCAATATATGTTCCGATCTGACCAACCTCACCTCCCCTAACTTCACCTGCTTCACCAATCCTAATCTAGCGCGACCTACGGCCGTGTTCCCTATTGCAACACACCCTCAGGTTCAATTCAATAGTCGATTCAATGGATAGAGATCTGTTGCGAAAATTCTATTTCTATGCACATTGCTTTCCACTGTTGCGAAAGAAGCGTCCGTCAGTTGAAATGGCTATTGAGTGGAACCTGAGGGTGAGTTGCAATGGAAAATGTGACAGCTAGCCTATTGTCTTTGTTTGAAGTGTTTTGTTTTTCATATATCTGAGGGACTTTAATGTGATTTGATGAAAAAGTGCCGAAATCTGAATGGAAAAACGAGCATGGCTCTGAACACCGGACTTATTTCTCAAATGAACATGAAAAATGGGATGCTACTAGCCTTTAAGCCTTCACGCATCTTTCCACGAATCACTGCATGAATGGTGTGTTCGTTGCGGCGATGCGACCTGATTTGAACTGAACTGGAAAGTCACAGGTTGGCTCAGGGGTGTGCCTAGTCAATGACTTTTAACCATTGCTGGACAATGGACAAAAAGTGGAGTTGTGACTTGACCGAGAGTATTGTGTGCGAAGTATAGTGTTCGAAAATCAGCTAGTTCGAGCACTGTTGTGGAGGTAGGTATATAGGAGTTCGGTTGGTGTTATGCAGTAACTCCTGGAACGATTTATATGTGACCAATCCATTGGAAAACACTTAAATTGTTCGCACTTTAGATGCAACACGAGGATGAGTGACGATGTTTTGAAACAATATAAATGCTAGTCGCTAATTCTCCCATCAGTAACTCTATCTAATTCTCCCGCTAATGTGTCGCTAATTCTCCCAGTAATTGAGTATGCGGGGGTGGTCTAGGACCCTGTCAGCGTAACTGATATCTCTGATATCTCCAAATCATGATAACAAGCGCACATTTTCCAGCAACATTTTTTGTAAAAGATCAGAGACATTCTGTGTTTTATTTCCAGGGATCTGAAAAAAGATGGGAACTCCGATCTTGCTCCAAAATTTGACCTCGGCGGTCACTTCGGCGATCGAAATTCCATCTGCAGGCATAGAATATCGCTACAATGCTGTGTACTACGCTGCCATCATCAGGGATTACTACCATGTTTCAGTTTTGGCCTCGATTGTCTACGCAGCTGCCATCTATTTCGTTCATCAGTTCATGCGCACAAGGAAACCGTTCCAGCTGACAAGGGTTTTGACCGTCTGGAATTTCATGTTTGCTGTTTTCAGCTGTGTCAGTCTTTGGAGATGCAAATCCGATATGTACCAATTGAGAACTATGCATCAGACTGTTTGCGATGGGAGGTATGAGACCATGATTCTTGGGCGCGATCTTGCTTCAATTATTATGCAGCAGAGAAAAGTTGGCGAACCTTTGAAAGCGACAAAATGAGGCCAAAATTTCTTGCTTGGGGCGCGCGAATGTTCCAAACGAACGGGATTCGGAAACCGATCCAATGCAATTTTCTGACCACAGCAAGCAACTGACCTAACCCTACTTGAACACACTGCCTTCTCGGGTTGCCTGTCCGCCCAGTGCTTCGGTCAGCACTTAGCGTAAAAATATTTTTTCGCATATTTTCATGACATGGCTGGGGTTTGAACCCACCAAAAGTCGGTCAATTTGAGGTCCCGACGTCTTGTCCACTGGTGGAACCCGAATGCCGAAATTCCCTCCTGGAACCTGCTTTCCAATCATTTTAGGGGGGCCGGAAAAAAATGCAAAAACGCCCAAATTGTGGTGGTCATTGAGATAAATACCATTTATATACCGTAGAAATTATTATACCGTAGAAATACCATTTATCGAGGACAGATTCTCAAGAGTAACCTGGACAAAAAATGTTCAGTGAAATTTTGTGATACGACCCCTTATTGCGACGCAATGACAGCCCAAACCCGGAGAAAAACGTCTCTTTTTCGCAGGGTTCCGACAGTTGCTATGGCAACCCACTGGGTTACCCATCACTGGGTTACCATGAAAATGGGAATTTTTCACCGGTTTTTGGGCCGCTATTGCCAATAATGGCCCAAAAATATCGCGCAAAACTGTGGGGTAGGAGCATATTTTTTCACTGAAATGTTTTTGTTGGGGGTACCTACTCTTGGGAATCTGGCGTCGAAAATAGTATTTCTAGGGAACCCACTCTCTTCATATCTCTATTAAACCAAGCCCATACCACAATTTTTGGACCGAATGTTGCTTGGTCAGAATGAATTTTAGGCCGAATGGACTTTAGTCCGAACGGCATCTGGTCAGAATGGGTTTTGGTCCGAATGGCTTTTGGTCCGAATTGACTTTAGATCGAATGAACTTTAGTCCGAACGACGTTTGCTCCGAATGGGTTTTAGTCCGAATTGTTTTTAGTTCGAATGGTTTTTAGTTCGAACGCTTTTTAGTTCGAGTGGTTTTTAGTTCGAATGGTTATAAGTTCGAATGCTTTTTAGATAGAATTGTTTTTAGTTCGAATGGTTTTTAGTTCGAATGTTTTTTGGTTCGAATTGCTTTTGGTTCGAATGTATTTTAGCCCGAACGAGTTTTGCACCGAATTGGTTTTAGTTCGAGTGCCGTTTGGATCGAAAGTCGTTTGCATCGAATGTGAATAAGAACGAAAAATTTCCGAAAAGTCTGGCTTTTGCGCTGTGGTTGTTATGTTGGTTTAATCCTAAACATCAGCTTTAACATTGCATAAAAGGGGTCTGGATATTTGTTGGGGATGACATTTAAACGCCAAAAATTGTCTAGCTTATCGAAACACAACCTAACCTAACCCGTTCTATAACCTATACCCAGACAAAACAAACAAGAGAGGCGGTTACAGGATGTGGAACTGTTCAGATTCAAAACAAACTATCTCCATCTGCGCAGTCTTGTGCGGAAAAATTCAGAATCTGCCAAAGTTTAACGTCAACAGCCGAGAAGAATGGACAGTGGGTCGAACTGAAGTTTGTTCGAATGCCACTTGGACAGAAACCAAATTACTTCGAATCGTATCTGGATCGAATGTGCATCAGACCGACTGTGCATTAGTTCGAATGGCGATTAGTCCGAATGCGTTTTACTCCGAGTGGTTTTTGGATCGAATGACTTTTAGATCGAATAATTTTTAGGTCGAATTGCATTTGGATAGAATCTCGTTTTGTCAGAATGTACTTTACTCCGAACGGCGAATAGAGCGAATGCGCATTGGTCCGAACGGTTTTTATATCGAATGGTTTTTAGATCGAATGGTTTTTAGATCGAAGTCTTTTTAGTTCGAATGCATTTCAGTTCGAATGGTGATTGGATCGAATTTTCGGTCTAAAAACAATTCGACCTAAAGTACATTCTGTCCAGGTGCGTTCCCCCATTTTGGGGGGCATGCGTGGAAGTGGTGCGTCAAAGCGTATTTTATCACTGAACTATATGTTTCGCTTGCTCCGAAGACCCTACCCTGAAACTTTGACTGTTCTACGATGAATTTTTTACCTCCCAAATGTGCCCATTTTGGGGTACTTTATACCCGGGGTATAACAAGGACTTTGGGGCCGGAGCCATTTTTTCACTGATTAAGTTCGAATTGTATGGTCCTGGGGAATCCATTCTGAAATTTCTTTATTCTTTATTCTTTCAATCAATACTACTGCGAGGTGGCAGAAGAATCACAAGTACATACACAAAGTAAAAAATGTCGATAAAATAGGAAATTGGCGACAAACAAAAATAAGACAACACAACATGCAAAAATAAGAATCAGGATTTGACAGCAACTTGCGATTTATTTCTCTTTATTGTAAATAAATAATAGATAATAAATAAATGTATACTTTATTTCTCTGGTCAATTTACTGGACACCCTGAATGCGGCTTGAAGCCCGTGCCTTTTTCTGAGGCTAAAACTGAGTAAAAAACACCGAAAATTTGTTGTAACAGACAGGGTTGCCATTCAAGTTCGAAGAAAGTTAGAGAATGATGTCAGCCTTTTCACATAACGGTAATTTTTTCAAAACTTTTTTCCATATAGTCTCGCGGAAAAATGCATTCCGTCAGCATTTTGGATCTTCCTGTTCACCCTGTCCAAGGTGTTTGAATTGGGTGACACCGTCTTCATCATACTGCGGAAGAAGCCACTGCTCTTCCTGCACGTCTACCACCACATCACAGTCCTGCTCTACACCTGGTACGCCTATGCAAGCCAACTGCCGGCGGGAGCCTATTTTGCGACGGTCAACTCGGTGGTACACGCGATAATGTACAGCTACTACTTTCTCAACTGCGTCAACATCAAGGTTTCAAAGATTGTGCCGATTTTCGTGACTTCCATTCAGATTTTGCAGATGATTGCCGGAATTTACGTCAACATTTACGCTATTGTAATGACCTACACTTATGGTTATCATTGTGCGCATACCTTGACGCACAGTGTTGTGTCTTTGGCTTTGTACTTTAGTTATTTGGTTCTCTTCGGGAACTATTTTGCGAATAGGTATTTGAAAAAACAAACAGCTAAACAACACAAAACCTGAGAGGTAAACCAAAGCTGTGAGAGTGGCCGCAGAGAGATTTGGCCGTGCAACTTTCTCTGCTGAAGCGCAGGAAATTGCCACTTTTCGGTTGTCGCAGAAACTGAGCAAGATGTGAATCAAAAATGCAAAATTGTGCGCTGAACGGAATATGATACGAATATGAATACCAATATGATATGAATATGAATACCAATAATGATCCAGATTTCTTTGACGCAATATGCAGTGATGCATGAACTTGCTTTTCGCTTAAGAAAAGCCGGTTTTACCAAAATTCAAGGCGGCAAAAGAGCTCTATGCACCCAGATCCGCAAGTTGTTTTCTTGAATCAATTGCCGGGTCCGATGACAGGGACAGAACGGACTGAGACAGAATTGGACTGAGGTAGAATTTTTCCATTTTCGAGAGATTTTTCCCATTTCTCCCGGATAGGTGACTTTAGGTTATGTAAGAATAGGTTACAACAGGTTAGGTTGGGTTGGGTTGGGTTATGTTGGGTGGGGTCAGGTCAGGTCCATCCATTTCTCCCTGATAGGTTAGGTTAGGTTATGTTAGAATAGGTTACAACAGGTTAGGTTGGGTTGGGCTGGGTCAAGTTGGGTCGGGTCTGGTCAGGTCCATCCTTTCACCATCCATGCCAAAACTTCCTCTGAAACTCTGCCTAAGTCCACTTCTACCTGAGTCCACTTCCAGCTCAATCCGTTTCATCCCAGTACCCCGTTCCTAATTACCCATTTTCACTTTTATTGCGCAATTTACAAGTAGATATGTTATCTCGAGTAGGCACCTGCATGGACTGCGTTATCGTCCAGTAAATGTAAAGGTTACAATGCTGCTGCACAACACGGAATCGTAATTTCCATTCACCCATTAATTCTTCCTCAATTTCCAAATGCATGTGCAGAATGGCGGTGAAGAATGTCCGCTTAATTGAAGCTGAGCGTGCACCTATAACTTTCCTCTACTTTTGACATGACTGATGTCCGCCAACAGCGGTGTGGTAACTGGGTTTGGCTTAATTGAGCTCCACATACATTACGCAACCATCAAGATCAAAATCAAAGAACAAACTTTATGCAAAATTTTTATGCAAACTTTATATGCAAACTTTATGCAAAAAAATATGTCATGTGCTTCAAAAACCTTTCTTTTTCATGCATTTTTTTCTTTGTAAATATGTTGTTGATGTTTTAAACTTTTGTTGAATATCAGGGAATTGCTCATATATGTGATCCTAGTCTATGCTCTCTATAGGTACTCCATAGCGCGATTTGATATTGTTCACTAGGTATTTCGCTTTTGATTTAATAGACTTCGCTGGATAGAAATGGGGGCATACTTTTTTGGCTTACTATGTAAAAGCATCAAAATTCACTCATTTCGCTTTTGTTTATAGAACTGTTCACGGGTGTGTTCGAAAAATTATTGAAACGTTTTGTACCTGTTTGTTATTGAATAAACTGAAAGATCATGCATTCAAAAATGCTAAAGATAGTGTAGCTATGTTTTGTATCCGTAAATCAGCGATCCTAGAGGCCAAGTGTGGTCTGGATTAGATTAGAAATATCTATCAAGGAAATTGCAAAGCATCGGGAAAATTAATGGAGCCACTAACGTAAATTAAATGGCAGAAATGGCGTTGCCTCCGAAACTTTCCTTTACTTGCGTCCTTTTTTTCACAAAGAAAAAAGTGTCGTGTTTCATCAACATGTTGCGACATCTGTTTCACAAGTTTTGTTTCAACAATTTTATTGCATATATTTTAGAAAAAGCACTCGATTTTTTCTTCTTCATTTAGTTGGACTACAAATTTAAGGATAAGCTTTGGTGCTACATTTTCGTCGCGGAATCAAAAATATCATTGACCACCAAAACTGCATTTAAATGGCATGTGTGGCTCCATTAATTTTCCCTCCATTGTACAATGTTCTTGCACAATGTACCTCTTACAATTTTGCACATGCAGGTCGATGTGGAATGTTCGAATGTCGAAACGAAAATCGCATAGATACAGTTTGCAATAGCCGTAACGTGGCTATCTTCAAAATGGGGATCCGGCGATTATTTCACTGAACAATTTCTCTTGAGTTTGTACTTTGGCAACCACCACGTTTACAAAATGGGATCGGTGAGAATTTAATAGACCCGAGG
>JASGXE010010546.1:0-14678 GCA_030068105.1 Sinentomon sp. SZTP_YWyxl | reverse complement strand
GGATTATGCCATTCATTCTGGCCAAGCGTGGCAAGAGTTGACCGAATTCCAATTGCTGCGACAACTTGTTCAAAATGTGAATTCCTTCGATTTTCTTCAGTTTTATCAGTTATGCCTGAACTTATACCATCACCAGCGAAGGAATAAAGTTGGAGGTATAAATCGACAGGAAATAGCCGTTTTCTGCTGCGGCATAAATTATTCCGCGGAGTGTGTCTCCAGTTTAAACAGATAAAGCATAACTCTTGCTGCCGCAGAAAAATTAGTTCGGAACTAATTTTTTGCCTTATTCTTCAAGTTATCCCGCATATCATGTCCCCGGTTTAGCTTATTTCGCAGTAACGGCAGATTTTGTTCCGCAACAAATTATGCCTCAACACCTTCTCTACATCATCATCTGTATTGTTGCTGGATATAATGGTTGGTCTGTGTTTGTAATCATGTTGTAAAACATCCATAATTGACACAATTGCAAGATATTTCAGTACGTAAAATCGAAATAAATAAATAACATAGATATTTGTGCACGTGCCGGTGTGTCCGGTTTATTGAGGGATCCTGACTTGTCATCTCTCGCAAGTAGGCGCAAAGAACACAGGCTCCAGCTGTTCTGTGATATGATAACTCACTCTTTCAATATTCGCATGCCTTCTTCCTATCCCATCACGCTCTTCCAACGCAGAACTGACAACGGCCTTGCTATCCAAACCCCATTTTGCCGAACAAACCGTTATTTTAACTCATTCTTCCCCCGGACAGCCAGAGATTGGAACATTTTCCTCCCCTCATCCCCATTTAACTCACGAGCCATGTCATCCCTGGGCGCCGCTCCTAGTGTACTGTGACTTTTTGTTTCCCTCCAATGGAGTTTTGGCTTGTGTCTGTGTGTATATGTGTCTATTTTACCCAATCGACTTGTTTGGTCTGTCACCATAACAATTCGTGGCAGTATTGCTTTTTAAGAAATAATTAAATAAAATATAGAAATAAATAAATAACACTCCAAGGATCCAGATATTCCCCCATTTATTTCTAAATCTCGGGCCTCCCAAAGAGCCAGGCATCCAAACGTACTCCTGCATAGAAGGCACACCTCTGTGCAAGAATCGTAGCAACCGCATTTGCTGATAGCTCCCAGGCGCAGCCGAGTAACGTGCGCATTGTTTGAGGAGCGAATATAACTTTCCTGCGTGGAAACAAAGTGAAGAATTTTAAAATTTTCATTGAAGAGAAAACCATTTGGGGCCACCGAAAACTTCACTTTACTCGTACTTGGTAATTTACAGGCACATAGCGTCCGTACTTTACATGTGAAATGACATAATGTTGCACGTTTTTCTGCAAGAGGCTGCAAAGTTTCAATAATTGCAGAATAACTGCATAACGGTTCAATAACTGCATGCTGTGCTATGACTCCGTGCACCATGGCAGGGTAATAATTGCGGCAATGGCAAAACAATAGGTCATTGAATGCGAAATCTGGAAAATCGGCAATAGTCATAGGCAATGCAGATGCAATGTATTGTTTTGACTTGCATGTCCCTGTAATGTACTGTTGCAGTTGAACGGATTTCCATCTTCGTGCAGTAGCTCACTTCGGCTTACAATTTCTGATTGGCACAAAACGCATTTGGATGAAAACGTCTGCCTTGCAGAGTTTGAACAAACAAAAACATTCGAGGTCAGAGAGAGCAACAAATGTTTCAAATAACTGAGAACCACTTTATGAGAGATGTTAAAAAACAAGAAAGCGTGCTAAAATTTCTAACCATGATAGTTGTGCAATTCATCCAAAACATTTTCCGTGCTCGCAGATAATTGTTCCGTTGTGTCAGAAGATGAAAGAGTACTCGTATCACCTGCTAATTTAAAACATTATTTCTTCTGATTTTAAACAAATTTTATAACATTATTGTTCGTTTTCAAAATATTGTCGATTTTCAAATGTATGACACAATCGGTTCTATTTATATCTGCACTTGTTATCAAAAAGACTTTGTTTATAAAATTCTCCAATTCTGTCGATAATTACTGATGATGGGTCTGACCTTTATGATGACCAGCTAATTATCACGCAGAGTCTTTTACATGCTCATGAAAAATGGATCCAATTTTGGAACTCTGATATCGATTGTCTTTACAAATTGGGCAGACTTTATTCCTGCCCAAAAATGTTGAGACATTGGTCGCAGCCAAAATTGCAATCCAACGCCAAACCGTCGTCTGTTTAATTTTCCGTATTCCAGGAACAAAGATACCAATTTTAAAATTGATACCACAGGATGAAAAAGTGGGAGGCTTCCCTCCTCTATTGTTTTCTGGCATTTCGTCGGACCCGCCACTTTTATCTGCTGGCTACTGACTTCCCGCAGTTAACTTATGCATCTTTTTATATTCCAGGAATTGGTAAGCACCTGGCAGATTCGTTGCAACGCAAAGTCTCGAAGCAGAAACCAAGTTTTGATCTCACGTGAGTGAATTTTTGCTTGCATATTTCATCTCTGATTCGAATGTGCTGACCAGGTACCAGCCAATAACATGCCGGAATATTCGTCTTATTTTACCCATGATGACCGTTTTTGTGTCCAGTTCCTGCAAGACTTCAGTTTTTGCTCTACAAATTGCCACACTTTTTGAGGCTGCAAAAATGGAAAATCCTTTACAATTAAAATATTGCAATACCGAGCAGGTCGATGAATGCTAACAAAAATCAGGCAAACTTATGAGAAATACCCTCCTTACAAAAAGTCTTTGAACAAAGTTCATTATCAATTCAGTCGACATTTAGAATCAATAGTACACTCTAGATCACGTACTGAAAAATTATCTTAAAATAAGACAGCAGATATCTGAAACACTGCTGTAATCTCTTAGTTTAAGACAAGAACGAATTATTAAGATAAAAAAGCGTCTGAAAATATTTAAGATAGGTGAAAATGTTTAATCCTGTCTTAAAATTTTCTCTTAATATGGATTTGGAATCTTAAATTAAGATAATTCATGCGAATTTAAGATTTCCAGACAGTTTTTGCCTTGTTTGCACCGTCTGAATTTAAGACAGATTGCGCTGTCTTAATTTAAGGCAACTGCTGCGCTATCTTAATTTAAGACAGCGACGTGCCGTCTTAAATTATGGGAAGTGAGGGCGAAAATGTAAGAAAACAGAAAATTGGAAATGATATGAGGAAACATAACAGTTGTATTCAAGCAAGAATCACATTTAAGAATTTACTGTTAAAAGGAAATTTCTCGTAATTTCCATCCTGGCCTTTAACCAGCACCAAAATTCCCCAACACTCAACGTTTTCTGTTCTGAAATAATTTGTGATGTTAAATAGGCCATCCTTAATTTCAGATTTAGTGTTATAGTCTTCATGTGTTGATTGTTACTCTTGAATGTTTAATAAAAGAGCTGTGTAATAATTGTTCCTGTTCATGTTACTGTGATGTCAATTGTATCTGTAAGTGAGTGCAAGAATTCAGTCTACTTCATGGTTGGCTGAACCTTTTTTCATTCTTGTCTGAAAAACCAGAGTCATTTCAGGAATTTACCTTTCCGTCACAAAGTGCATCTGAATCCAGAATTTGAGATGCACTGTGTCTCAAGTTAAGATTAAAGACAGTTGCTATCTGAATTCCTCTCTGAATTTCAGACAGTAAGATACCTTTCAATCTTAAAATGTGTCTGAAACTCAGACCTGTCTGAAAGTAAGTCATGGAGAGGTATCTTAAATGTCCCCCAAATGTCTGAAATTAAGTCATATCTTAAAGTAAGTCATGGGGGGGTATCTGAAAAGTGTCCCCCCTCTTAAATGGGAGAAAAGTGACTTACTTTAAGACATTTTGAATTAGAGTGTAACAAGCTCCGCAAATGCCGTTCGTGTGAGGCATTGAGTGCACCAAGACCTCTTGCACTTGCTGGATTAACCAGTACGCTAAGATTTCTCCAAAAATGTTCGAGGATTTTTGGGAGACTTCGTATAAGCACCTCCGTGCAGGAATTTTGCAGGTGAAGGTGGCCTGCCAATTTCGGCCAACTCAGTGATTTGGATAATTCGCCGATTGTTGACGTTACTTATGAGGGAGCATTCAAACGACAAAACACGGAAGCAAAAAACGAAAGTCTCGGAATATGACCTTCCGCTCCCATGAACTCGATTATAATCCTTTCGACTAACCCGCAATTTTGGCAATGACTAACGCACAATTTGGAATTATAAGTACTCCCATAATTTGAAAATTAAGAATGAAAAAAAAAACCTGGGACTGAACGGGAGACTCATTGCATCTATTGCATGCGAGTGAGCCAGTTGGTACCAGCCACCGGTCTAACACGAATGAGTCAGTTCAATTGTAGTCTTTTTCATTACAGCAATTTTTTGCTTCCGTCGGCAATGCTAAACGTTACGTTACTTTAAATCTTTTTTCGAAAACCTTTCGGGAATTAAATTCGCTCTCCAATAAGAACTCTCATGAAATCAGAAATCGTCCTGGCTTACAGAAGTCAACTTCACTACTCAAGCACGTCCCATTATGCGTTGATTGGTCAATTTTGCTGTGAGTCTTTATCTTGTATATCACTCTCTCTCTCTCGCTCTGTTGCTGTGGTTGATTAAGAGTTTCAATGCCTTGTTTTTGTCCTACTTGCGCGTTATTTAATGTGATTTTAGATACGAACTGCGTGTATTTGCATTTCTGGCAAATTCTACGTACAAACCCGAATATTCGCACAAATCACTCAGATAACCATCATGATCGCAATTTCAATCTGGCGCCTTAAGGTCGAAACGATAACAATCGCTGGTGAGTTGTCACACTCCCTCCGGGTTTATAAAACCGCAGACAGCACAACTCGAAAAGAGAAAATGTCACTCAGCACTGCATTTTCCTGGTGGGACGATATAAAACTCAAAGGGTACCTCGGCTATAAACTGGATAACTGGAAAGTGATGTCAATGTCGGAAATTCGCATCAGCAAAAATGGCTGCTTCGTCTGTTACCATGCAAAGCACTTGCTTACGTCCATGAAAATTAAAAGTTCCACGGGAAAAAGGCAATACAAATATGTATAAAATGTTCTCGGTGTTAATCGAAACCTTGAAACGTTGTTTGTAATATGCCGTGGGTACCTTGTCACCACGTTTATGTTTTATTGGGCGTTTAACCAAAACGAGGCCATTATGGGCAATTTTTATTGGTTGATGATTTGAACCTGGATGTCTGAACAAAATTATTTCTGGAGATTTTCGCAAAGTTCCTTTAAAATTCCGATTTCCGCAGGTAAAGCGAAAACAAGTTTGCTCAACTTCTCGATGTTGAACGATTCGTAGTTTTTCAAATGCTCAGGTTCTCGATATCATTGTCAGATTGGCCTACCGGATTCATCAAGTTGCATGGAAGGAAAGTCTGGGCATGCTCCTCTCAATAATTCTATATCCGTGCGATGGAGACTACATTCTGTATAAAGATATTTTCTCGCACAACATTAAAACACACCTACGTTGTATAGAAAAAGAAGAGAGCCAATGTTTCTCGCAAACAGTAATGACATGATATTGTACGCAAGTAATCGCAACTACTCAGTCCTCCTCAGAGAATACGTTGCTTGACAACGGCATCAGTACGTATTCAAAGTAATTCTGGCACCGTATTACCATTCGCTCGTTTCCATTTTCTGCGAAACCGATGGAGACAGCTGAAGAATAATTTACGTTCATAATGTTTTCAATATCGAGGAATCTGTTTTTATTAGCTGTGCATTTTCTTGTATGCTGCAAGATTTATTTTTAATGGTTGTATGAATATTCCTTTAAAAAAATGTTTTTTTTTTTGTATATGATATCAATGCAAATGACTCCATTTCGCTGATAATTAATACACGGCATTATTATTCATATTCGGATGTACAATTTACTGGAAAAGAATCTGTACACATGGCTCCGCACTGCGATAACACTGCTCGAGTTCAACCACCTGAAATTCTTACCGTTTGGGTTTGGTTGCGCATTCGCTTCCTTCACGGCACTTGTTGTTGACTGATTAGAAAAGCTGCTGGTTGAAGGAATAACCGGTGCTGGCACTAATTGAAGGATAATGGGAGTTCCACACTTTTAACATATCAAAAGTCAGCGCACCCTCATTCAAGTAATTATCAATCCGTATCCACATAGTACATACTCATTAAAATATTTCTAACTAACTTTTTAAGTTTTATATCGCCTTTCAAATGACGCACTCTTACGTAAACTGGCCGTATTGTTCTACATCGTTCGCGGATTCTGATCCTTCCTCTCATTTTTGTATGGCTCGTGAGAAAGTTGAACCGAGCTGGGGTACAGAAGCACACTTGCTAACCAATACCTTTAACATTCACATGGTGCTTTCCAAAATGAGTTTATTTTGATTGCTGCCTAAGGAAATAGTCTGTATTAAAATTGTGAACACACAGTTTCCATCCCCAAACAATTCCCTCCAGGTTGGAACTCTCTTCTTCGAAAAGAAAACACACCTAAATTTGCAATAAAATAATTTATTTGGAAAACACCGCGAGCTCAAGGCCAAACTAGTTCAATTACCTTTAAATTAAATTTTACATTTAAATTAATTGAATAATTGTCAGTAATGCCATTCCCTCCTGAAATCAAATCGTGTATTCTTGCAAGTGGATTGGAAATTGTCTGGAAGGGTTCTAACCCGCGGACCAAATAATTCATACCTTTGAAACTTTGTGTTGCATCCCCTTTATTCACTGCACTATTTGGACCCTGATTTGTAATCTGGATTGTTGATGACACACACGGAATGTGTGCTACTCAAAAGATATTTACGTGCATTATCGAATTTCAAAGCAATCTAGAGGCATTGTACGAATACGCCACAAGAAACAAAACTTTTAAAACATTTCCGCAAAATGGATTCAGCAAATTCGCAACTTCTACGACACTTTAAAAACAACGCACGTTTCGGCAAAAGAATGTTTTTGGTCTCAGATTTTGTGAGGTGACAGGATCACTGGCCTTGAAGAAATCGCAAAAATTGTAATGGATATTGAACAGATTTTGGTACAGAACCATTTGTATGCCAATTGAAACTGAATTGTTGGAAATTTTCATAATTGTCATGGAACAAAAAATATTCCAGTGCTGTGCATTCGTGATACCATTGCCAAGATAAGTGCTTTTCATGTTCCAAAATACACTTTATGCTAAATTCTACTCTTCTATTCACAATAAATTACAAAAGTGGCCCAAAACAAAGTAGAGCGCTTTCTGATCAGGGTAAAAGCCAATCGAATCGAAATTGATAGATACCACGATGTTTTCATATCT
The DNA here is from genome assembly GCA_030068105.1 of Sinentomon sp. SZTP_YWyxl. NCBI lineage: Eukaryota > Metazoa > Arthropoda > Protura > Sinentomata > Sinentomidae > Sinentomon > Sinentomon sp. SZTP_YWyxl. The sequence goes on along the minus strand of JASGXE010010546.1, from coordinate 7,350 downwards.
GCCATTGACACAAACAAGGAGTTTACAGTTTCCGAAATACACCTACTCTGCTGCACGGTTTTCTCGATGAATAACACTGCAATTGGCTATGCCCAACGAATAAATGTTAGTAAAAGAGCATCAGCTATGTGATTAGTATCATAGAAATAAACAAATTCATTTTAATTCCCTGTTGGTAGCTCGCCAGTTTAGAAAACATCTGGAACAAAGCGCATAGGCTTCAGGCTGAAAAAGTATATCGTAACGTCATATGCATTGTTGATGACTGACAGCCGCATTAAAACAGAAAAATGAATTCAATGGAATCAATAGACAGTGAACGCGGTGTATCCGCACAGTGAAGTAAAAGTGAAATAATGCAAATATTATGGCACATTATTTGTTGCAACAATATGCAAGATTGATGTCTACAGATGATTAATAGATGAAGACGTTGCAAAAATCGTCAAAACTTTGAACGTTTTTCTCTTGTTTCCGGATTTGAAGATTTTAGTAATAATTCAACATTTCTGTCACTCTTGTAAAGTCAAAAAGGTACGACAAATGTAAAATTCTTCGTAATTAATCCATGACATGATATTCGGATACAATGAATGCCAAAGTGAGGAGATCTGTAGAGCGCAACAAAACTGCGATAGGAATTTCGTATGGCGCACCTGTGATTTTCTGTAAACGCGCTGTAAACGCGCTGTAAACGCGCTGTAAACGCGCTGTAAACGCGCTGTAAACGCGCTGTAAACACACCACGGAATGATGTGTGGACTCCTCAATTTTCAATACACAATCCCGGTCGCATTTTCCTCGGTGCCCGTTTGGCAAATAACAAAGCGTTTAACCCAACCAGTGATAATGCGTTTGAATTTTACGTTGTACTTCGCTTTTTAAAATTGCGTTATGGGAACAAATAAACAAAATCCTTCCTCAGGAAACATACATTTTCCTTGATACAAATCCAAGGGTAAGGCATCACTTAGGATCCACCCTTACCGGTCAAGAATAAAAAGGGTAGTCAACTCTTTGCACATGAGAGAAAGTTCTATCCATATCAAACTAAAGTGCATAACTTTTTTGTTTAATTGACCCGTTTGCTTAATTCAGCATGATTTATGCCTAATTAGCTCACATCGAAAAATTATGTTTTCGAATGCGATAGTTACACATGCACAGAATGTTTTCTAATACACATACCTGTGATGCTAGATGGCACATTCGCTTTGTTCGCGATACTCGTTGAAAACAGATTTGTAAAGTTGCCATTTGATAGAGCTATTTGAGAACATATTTTAGAACCACTGAAAGCAAATCCATTTGCGTGGGACTCATTTTCGTCGCAAGAACGTTAATTATATGTGTGAGTGCAGGGCAGGGGCGCGTGCGTGGATTAGGAGTCTTGTCAATGTTAGATTGGGATATGTTAGGTTTGATTAGGTTATGTTAGGTTTGTCAGGTTAGGTTAGGTTTGAATAGATTAACATATGCCACGCGATGTTTGGTCTGGTTGGCTTTCGCCGGAATGTATGAGCAGAATTTGTCTGAAGACGCAACTCAAGCTCAGCTGCTGGCAATGAAATAAGTGCAAAGGTTTTGCGCATCCGTCATAAGGATTCATCCAATAAAAAAAAAACGAAAATTAAAAACCTGAAAAAGTGAAAGTTTCGGGACAGAATTTTAAGACGACGTATAATGTCGCAAACTTCCTTGAATACCGGTGCTCGCATTTGCATCATGGGCTTCTTAGGATTTCGTTTTCACCACATAAGATCCCAATCATGATGGTAAAATGGGTGCTTTTGACTTTCCTATCTCTGAGTTTGATTGGGAAAACAGAGCAGGTTTAGACCATTTTACCGCAATGTAAATGGATTCTTCGTCAGAAGCAATGGACATTACACGATTAAAATTCATCAACATGCTTACATTCGTCGGGGTATCCCTGCGGCGATGATGAAAATTCATTGCTCTGAGCTAGTCTAAACTTCTCACGCGCAGATGCTGAAACGAAGATTAACGAGAAGTGTGATATCACAGCAGTATGTTAATTCTTAATCCCGCTACTTCTCTAAACCTTCTCCCGCAGATTTAAAGCATTAGGACGTAGTCTCCGCCAAGGTCGGTAAACGTATAAAAACCTTTCATACGCGTTCACCGATCTTGGTCTCCGTTATGCTTGAGAATTTTACAATTGGTTGATTCATTGCATGCTTGAATAAGTGGTTGTTGAGTTCTTGCCAGCAAAATGCAACAGGACCGTTTGTAATGTAAACACCACCACAGTGGTACACATTCTTTCTTTTTTCATCTACCGACAAGATTTTCTGCTGAGACGTGTTGGACGGATCACTCAACTGGCACCCACAGATTTTATTCCTATCTGACAAACAATCCGGATTAATTGCATACTTTTATGAAGGAAGAAAATTCTCCCTTTATAGCTGAAGTTGACGATTTACCTTTATCTATACAAGAATCTGTGTTCAGATGTTGTGTTGCTGTTCGGGAATGTACCGATCCAAGTACAATTTCAGCAGTACAATTTCCATACGCAATGCAACTTTTACATCTGAAAGTCTTTCCCTTCAAGATTCGTATAGACTAGTATTTATCTTGTTACGGTTCCGCATTTTGTCGCAGAAATTGTATATATTCGTATTTTTCTTTTTGGACACCATTGGAAAATGCGAACACAAAGAGCAAAAGTGCCGGTCAGGACAATTTCTGCGCAGTTCCGATTGGCAATGCTGATTTTTTTATTTTTTAAGGTGATTATCTGATTTTTTGTTATTCAGTTTTTTTAAATAATTTCATTTTTATTTGTGAACGATTGTGATTGAGGTACCGCTATTACAACACGAGGTGTGTCATAATTCAGAAAATACGAGGTTTTTTAATTTGTATCACCAGATCGCGGTACATTTGCGAACACGGAAAGTTGTGAGTGTCACCATTGCGAACGTTACCATTTTTAACGCGAAACCATCATGAAAGTAAACCAAAAATGAGGTTTCCATGATCTATTTCAGTTTATGCATTATTGTGCTTTACAAATATCCGCTAACTCACCTAAAATTTCATTGGCTTTCTGCTCTTTCTCTGTCGCACGATCTCCATTTCCTTTTCCTAACACCAGTTTGAAATAGTGTTCTCCGTCGTCGTTTAGGCTCATCGAGTCCGGTTCTACTTTTGCTTCATCCTTATCCATAAAGCATATATTTTCGAACACGTGATCAAAATCCGCCAAATTCAGCACCCCCGAATCTTCGACTTCCGTCAAACCCGGGATCATGTATCCCGGAAGGGAGCACTCTTTGATGAGTGTACCCTGGGAATCATAAATGAAGAACCGACGAGCTGCTTTCGGATATAACGAGATGTCGGCCAACGTGTAGAATTCAGGATCGGTAGCTTGACTCCTACCCAGCAAATATCGCGTGAAAGCCTTTTCATCCGGTTTGGTGTAGTTCATGCGAATGTGGCTGGATACGCTCGTTTTTGCTCTTGCCTTGACGATGGAAAGAAAGAGGCCACCATGCGCCATTTCGAACAGATAAGCAACCATGCAAATGACCATCATAAGTTCAACATTCTTGTGTGTTACCTGAAGCGGCATCTTTGGTCCCATCCTGAAAAAATAATGAATGGGGGACATAGACCACACCATCTTGAATTATCGACTTGATTGTTTTGACTGTGTGTCAGATTTTTTTCGTTAGGATTTTTCACGTCTCCGAATCATAGGTACATTGTACATGAAAAATGTGGGGTATTTGGGCGGGCGATTTTGGGTATTTTGGCATAATTGGGCTTTGTCCGATTCGAACAGTGCATAGACTTGCCTTCATGATCCCCAAATGCCAAGTTCGGCAGACATCCCGAAGTCTTCTTATCGGTGGCATTCAATTCTGCATTCACAGATTCTTTTGATGCTTGATTTTGCTGTGATGGTTTTGAAGAAAATGCTAAAGGCGAATCATACTTAAGCCACATCCTGAAGGGGACAAAGTCAGGCAAGCATCCAAGAGGTGTACCTTACGGTCATCCAGGAGCCTGCCAATGGCGGTCTCTCTTCGGATTCTGCTTCTTGACATTCAAAGCCTTTTTCTGGAAAAGGAAGTGTTAATTCTCGACTGGAATATTTAGAAAATTCTAAAACCGCGTTATTCGCCATCTTCACATATGATCTTTGGACTCCCTGATTCCCGATTTCATTTCCCGAATCGAGATGGCAGCACTGCAGCCAAGACACAAAAGGTGTTTTGCGCAGAAGAACCAGAGATGGCAGAATTCATGCGTGTATCATCTGTCCAACGACATAAAAACAAGCAATTCCAATGGTTGGACTGAGTTCCGATTGATACCGGCACCATGCAGGCCAAATATGCACAAGTACCTCCTATTTGGTGAAATACTTTCTCAGAGCCATCTCTGTAACACGTATGATACAGGACTTTGCAAAACTTAAGGACAGAAACGGAGATGGGAAAAATTTAAAACAGACGGATTCCCAGGTTTTCTCCACAGGGTCACCGCAGGGACACCACCAAAAATGGTTCCAAATAAATTGGAACAAAAATAATTTCTGTCTCATTTGGGAACCTCTGCAGAGTCTGAAACAGATTGCGGGACCAAAAACGGATATTGAAAAACATCCGGAAGGCCAACTGTGTTGGATATTTACCGCAAACTGCGAAAGAATTCTGGAGAGCAAATTTCAAATTTTTTTCTGCAGGGCAGTGATCCATCTTTTGGTGATAACAAGTGATGTGAGAGAATGTACCTCCCAGCGTTTCCAGATGATGTCGAAAGTTTGCATTGCAGAGGCGTAGCCAGGAATTCTTATGCCGGTGGTCTGCCGAAACAAAAACAGCGGGTGAAAATTGCGCTGCAGGAGTGTCTGAATCTGGCCAGTGACCCAGCGGGGTTATAAGGAGCAGAGCCTCGTATGGCGGGGGTCTACAGGACGGAGTCTCTCAGAAGCTGAAGAAGATTCAAATTTTGATATCGAAATTGAAATTGGAAAGATTTGGTTTCGAAATTCGAGTCAACACCGCAAATGTCGTCTGGAATAAGAAACCAGGATAGCGACCGTGCATCGGACAAGAGCAGTGCTGCTTCTTCAACTATCGATCATCACCATAATATCAATTATGCTCTTATTCGTAATAACTCTAAATTTCGAAGCACTTCTTTGTTGCATCTATTTCGCACATATAGTATCACAACTGTCATTTAAAAAAAGCAAAATGCACGGGAGACACCGATACTGAGATTACCATGTCAGAACCTCGTGGCGCAGTGGTTAGCGCATTTGTCTCCCACCCAGGTGGACCGAGTTCGATTCCCCGTCGGGGCACGAAATTTACTGTGGCACAAATGGTGCATCCTCACTCGGCGAGGCACAGTAAATGAGGTCGGAAAGAAAGACTTAGTGGCCAGTCTCTTTGTTCTACGGATGGGACTTTAAGAAGGAGGTCCCGTGTGCAGTATCACGCTTCGCACGTTAAAGAACACCTAGCTCCAAGTCCAAGACAGTGGCTTGGCAGGTTACACAACAGAGAAGCCACATCTCACAAGTCACACATCACTGCTCTAGAGAGCATGACTCTCTCCGGGAAAACTTGCGGGTTGGCGTGTATACGCTGTAAAACTGGTCCGAGTCGTTTCAGTTGAATGCAGAGCAGAATTGGGCCACGATTATGGGGCACAGTTCCCCTTGCGAGCCCAAGGTGTGTGCAACAAGGTAAAAGGTCGGACCACCAGCCGAATGGCTATCAGCCCATATGACTCCACGATGATGACGAGCCTCGGAAGCAAAATCCAGGGCGTCTCCATCACACACACCTTCTTGAAGAAATAGACAAAATAACATCGCTTAGCATGATTTTGTTACAACAAAAGAGGTTTTTTGAAAGGCCGAGAGGCTTAAAATGATTTTTTAATATTTCTGCAGCGTTTTATTTAACCCTTTTCGATCAAGAAGCGAATCCAGAATCTTTCCAGAATCCAGAATCGCGAATCCAGAATCTTTCCACACATCATCGATTATGATGGCTCTATCTGTGTACCAATCAGACCATATATAGGCATCAGATATTAAACCTTCAAAAACATCGCTTGAAAATGCAGTGTTGTTTGCCATCAAGGGCACCAAAATCATCAAAAATTCGACAATAGAATGAACTGCTCCTACGGCTAATGCTTCCTTCGAACTGGTTCAGGAACCACAACTCGTTCAGTTCTTCTCCAAAATACTGCATCACTGCAGATTCTACTCATTTGAATGACACTTGCCAAAAGCGTTGTCCAAAGCGAACTTGCCGCTTTTAAGAATACCAATAATTTATTTATTTATTTATTTAACACAAACGTTGCGAAATGGCAACCAGGCAAAGCAAAGTTTAACAACAACACTAGATCCTACAAGATGTACTCGTCAGTATTATTAAAAAAATGGATGACCCAGCAGCAGTTGCTGACGAAAATGTGACGGTCAGCGTGGCATATAACAGGGTATGGCGCAGAACACAAATAGTGAGTTTGATATTGTTTCATTTCAGATAAGAGAGGGATCTTCAGGAACTATCTAATCATATTCTGAATATCATTTGATAGGTCAAAGTTGCACGGGAGGTTGTTCCACTCTCTTGGATAAAAATCGTTCTTGGATAAAAAGAGTTTTGAAATGTTTAAAATTTGACTAGCACAAATCTATGTCTGTTGCGTTTGGGTACTATGCGAAGAGAGTGAAAATGTTAGGAATGGCAATCTTATACGAATAATTTCCTTTGAATACATTTTTTATGAATGACAGTATTCTGACTTTCCTGCGCTGCGCTAGCGGCGGTATGCCAAGCCTAGAAGCTCTCTCAGTAATGCTGGAGTAACGTGAAAAACCATTTCGTCTGCTTGACGTCGTCTGCTTCAGTCGTCTGCTTGACGTCGCTTGTGACAGAAGCGTGTTGCTCTGCTCTGTTTCTGGATTCATTCAATTCAAATTTCTTGCGTTCAGATTCCATTGGAAAGACTGATATTGCTGTACATGGGATCGTCTCTTCATTCTTGCCTTGCGAGCAATGACCACTCGTCCTCTGGTCAACGAGAACGTTTCCAAACAGCAGTTCATCTGAATTGAATGGCTGCTGCTGCGGCTGCTGCTTTCTTCACTGCCGCACGTGTTGCTGCTTCTTCGTGTTGCATTCTTCTGCCTGCCGAGACTTTTGTGGACAGTTTCGCTCATATTCCTTTGTGAAAACGACACCTGGCGCCGTTGACAACAATTCCTGGCTGTTTTGGTGGTCTCAGGTGCCGAAAAGCTGAATTTGATCAAAAACACTTGAAGTCTCCGCCATTTTG
>JASGXE010010545.1:0-19314 GCA_030068105.1 Sinentomon sp. SZTP_YWyxl | reverse complement strand
AAACCCCGTATAAAATTGCTTGCAATTTGCACTTAACTCTCAACATTGAACAGACGAAACAGGATTCGTCACCTAAAAATGTCATAGAATGGCCAATTATCAATGGATTCCACGAAATGTTCAGAAAACACCACAGAACCAAGACCAAACCAGATTTTTGATCAAGTTTGTTCCTTTTCCAGGGGACCTCCCACCTGCAAAAAATGCTGGCACGCCGCATGCATCACGTGAACAAAAATAATCAAGAAGCAGCTAGTGTTCCCAAACCTTTGGGTTCAGATGTGTTCCGATCACGGATAACTTTGATCTCTTCGATTGTGCCAAACTCCGAAAACTGGTCTCTGAAACCTTCCTGATCAATGGTAGCATCTTTGCTGTAGAGGATGAACAGGCGTGAATTTGGAGGTTCATCCTGATCGAATCCTTTTTGTTCTGACGAGCTGAAACGGTCGGAGCCGCCTCGTGGCCGGATCGGCGGCCGACGTGAGCCGGAAGAGAACCTTCCAGCCATACTTTCAATAGCAAAGAGGTTCGTGAATGGAAGAAGTGAACCTGAATTCAAGCAAATGCTTCTCACTGAAATAAAATCAGTTCAGATACCCTCGGCCTGATTATATTGAAGCCAAATGGAAAAGTGAAATATTTTCAATCAGAATCACAAAACATTACATCCTAAGCCTGATAACATTGAAGCCACAAAGTCAAAAATTGAAAGATTTTTCAATCAAAACCACAAAAAATGACGTACAAAAATAATTTTACCCAATCAAAAAATGGGTTCAATATTTCAATGGAAGTGACTAAAACGCTGAATCTGCTTGTCCTGCTGGTAATGGCCAGGTCGGGGTAAGGTGAGGTTAGTTTAGGTCAGGATAACCTAATGTAACAATAACCTAACCTATTTAACCATTACCAGCAGGAAAAGCAGGTTTCCAGCAGGACAAGCGAGACAGGCAGGAAAAGCAGGTTCAGCATTTTAGTCACACCCCATTTCAATAAGCAGCGACCTGTGGATATGCTACCTTTGGGGATGTCTTTCTGACCTCATCGGTGGATGTCAAGCAGTGGATTCTCAACAAGTAAAGGTGGACAACAAGCATTAGACAGTGAGGGCAGGGGTTCCAAAAGTTAGCAACACAAAATCCAGCTGCTCATTGGAAAGTTTTACCAAAGAAAAGTTCCAGAATGTGCTGGTTCGTGTCTTCTTCCACTTGCTTATCTTCACTTTTCTGTCAATAATTCAAACAATTCTTCATGTCAAGTAATTCGTTGTCCAAAATTGCCAGGCACGGGGAACTCAGTGACAGTTTTTGTGTTGCACACAGTCAATCGTCTGGCCTTTGGGAACTGAACTACTTTGATGGAATATTTCCATGCAAGAGCGGAAGGAAAAAAGCCTCCAATTTTGAAATCCGTTACGAGCAACACTTCAACCCAACTGCCAAGTTTTTAGGAGAATTTCAAGATTGTTTTGACTGCAGTATAGACACTTTCTCATACTAGCAACCGCTCACCCACATTCAGCATGTTTTAGTTTCTCAGTCAATGTTTTCCAAGTCAAAGTTTTAGTTTCAAAGTTTTTAGTTTTGGTTGGAGTGACAGCAGTCGTTCGCCAGGTTACCCCCTCGCAGGGTCAGTTTCGACATGGCAAATGTTGACAGAAATCACTGTCAATGGGTTCAAACAATAGTGAGAGAATGTAGAGTTCCTTTTAATACACTCCATCAACACAAGATGGCTGCAAAGAAGCAATGATGTGAAAGTGACAGAAGGTACCATGATAAATAAGTAGACAATCAGATATGTGCCAAAAAATGATAATATTCTGTGTTCGGAGTTGCTGACTGATCAGCGTCAGAATTTAGAAAAGAAAGGGACGCATTCCCAGTCAAGGAACAAAAAAAAACATTCATGGCACCTTTGGATTTTCCTGAAAAAAAGGCAGTAGCTTATTTCCGTTTCCCGCACACGTGTCACATACGCAGAAAAAAGGCGTGGAAAAAACTTGATAATTAGGCAAATTCCGAACAGGCTCCAAGCAAACAAGTTGGTATCAATCTAGCTGCCTAATTTCAACAACGCTGGGCAAACAATGCCAGAAATGATCAACTGACTATGCTACTTCCTGCTATAAAAACCTTTTGACAGCAAGAATCAGAGGCCGTCACACAACAATGGCCTCGGTAACTTTTCTAGCCATTGAAAGAATCGTTACGGGGAAGAAATCCCCCACACAAAACCACTTTAAGAATCAATCCCCCACCCCAAAACCATTTTACAAGGGAAAACCTCCCACTCAAAATTATTTTTTAGGGAAACCCTCCCACACAAAACCAAAATTACAAGGGTTAATCCCCTCACAAAATTATTTTAAGGGTGATAATCCTCTCACACAAAGCCCTTTTGGACTATTTCGGCAAAATAGCAATTGCATGTCCAAATTGCAAAATGATCCCTCAGATAACCATCACTGGGAACAAGAGCAGAAAAAACATGTAAATGGATTGGAATGTAGATGTCTTGTCATGTAGATTGTCATGTAGATGTCTTGGAATGCTCAAATCAAGGAGCAAAATAACGAATGAAGTGAATGGTCGATGACATAACTTCCAACGACAACTCATCATTGGATAAACATGAGATCATAAATCCGAGAAAGTGGATTTACTGAGAAACTGAAAAATCCATTATCATGTAAACTTTTTTTTGGAGAAAAAAGAAAAAAAAATTCAGAGAAACTGGAGCGGTTGAACATGGAATCTCCTCCAAGTCTCGACAACTCAGACTCAGAAACATTGCAATGGAAAATTGCAAAAATAAAAAAACTCAGGCATCGGACGTTCGTAAAATTTTCAAATTTACTGAAAATATATGGCAAAGAGATTAAAACATTTTGGGTCAAAACAGACGATTAGGGAAACATCAGTCTTCATGGGAATCTTGTCTCCGTGTTCCAATCATCCATCAGCTACCAGCAGCGTCATAGCAAGTGCCTGCAAAAATAGAAATGAAATCCAATCCAAATGGGTCAAATGCCACAAACAATAAGACAGGTTGCAGACATAACAACGAGGGTCACAGTCGTGAAGCGGAAGATGTCGCAAATTCATTGATGAATAAGCAAATTCAGAGAACACACGAAATCAGCTTTTCCAGAGAATTCATGATTAAACGCACTTTTAATTGAGATCATCTCCATGTTTTCCTTTATTTCTCGACACACGACGCGTTTCGGGGCATCACGCTCTCGTCGTCAGGTGCTGGTCGAATGAGCAGACGAGCGTGACGCCCCGAAACAAGTCGTGTGTCGGGGAAGAAAGGAAAACATGGAGAAGATACCAATTCAATCAATTCAAAATAGAAGATGTGAACAGTGCATTTAATCATTCAATTGTTAAGTTCTCTCTGAGGTTCATCAATGATCGGATTAAGCTAATTTACCAGAGAAGTTCTTAGTCAATTGAAGTTAAAAGTTGCAAGCCAGAAATCCCCATTCAAGATAATTAGTCACTTTTTAAGGGGGACTCTACCCAAAAATACTATCTCCGGCATTCATTATCTGATTAGGTTCAAATTTTGCACACAGTTTATATACCTACTATTAGACTTAGGTGCACACCAAATTTGAAGTCAATATCTCAACTGGTTCTGGAGTTATTGAATATTTACTGAAATTGTAAGGTGAAACTTTCTTGCATCATTGTAGCTCAGTGGTACAACTTATCTGACTTCTGTTTGTGCCAAAAGGAACAAGTTATCAAAATTGCGTGGTGGGAGTGAAATTTTGATTTGTGAGACATAATATGAGATTTGACTCTTTACGCTGCCTCCTTTTACCAAGAGCTAGACAAAATTCCACTCACTACCCTAAAGTCATACGAGGATACAGAAAATGGACATTCTGACTCCACCACCCGATTTCTTACAAAATGTGCCAGTATGCAAATTTTTACCTTTCTATGGCATCAAATAACTGAAATATAGCTTTCGAAGCTTTGAAAATGCAGGCGAAACAACAATTGCGGCAAATCGCATTTGAAGTTATAAATCGGGCATGAAAGTTTCAGCAGATGGCGATCGAAAAAGAGCCGTCATTTGAAAACGGAAGGAGAAAATCAAGTTTGGTATTTTGCATTGGTTTCCTCAGGAAATTCTTCACTTAAAAATGATAAAATGATAAAAAACTGAATGTCCCAGAAAAAGAAATTTGGGTAGAGTCCCCCCGATTTTTGGTACCTACCTACTTTTTTTTTTAATTTTGCAGGTAAAAAGAACAAACATGGCAAAGATTGAAGTGTTAATTTGTGTGCCTTACACTGCAAATCACATGCAAAAACAAGTGCGAAAAAGGATCCGTCAAAAATGAATCTTCTCCCAAATCGTTTTGCACATTTGCAGATTTGCACCTGGATTTTAATTTGTTCCAGCAATCCAGCATACGTATCGCTGCATTACAAAGTGCAAAAATTTCATTGCTTTTCCACTATCACAAGCCAACAAAACAAAAACACAGCTTGAAACTTGAAAAGGGCTTCATTTTCGGATTCCGACTTTATATTGGTCCAGCAAGCAAACGAAATTTGAGCATTTTGCATAAAAACTTGTGTAAAAAAGATGCATTTTCATGTGTTCACTTTCTGAAAAAGAGAAATACGAGAAAAATGCAAATATTCATCCTAATCCTAAATGCAAGATCCTAATCCTAAATGCAAGAAAACCAACACGACAGAGTTTCAAATCATCATCAGAGAGCAAAAATTACACCTCAATGAAATCTCCCCACAGTAGTAAAGAGTATTTGGGCAGAAAATCTTCTGAGAGTTCCAAAAATGGCAAAGTTAGGGCAAAACATCAACTTGGAAAGGCAAAAAATATTTGACAGTTTTTGCAAAAACCATAGTTAATCCCCACCCCCATCATCTGGCTTCAAGTTATGAATTTTTATCGTTCTTCAAACCATTTAAAATTTGAAATCTGGCGAGTGGAAATTTAAGTTCCTTGAATTATTTAAAGCTTTTCCGCCCTTGTAACAACAGGATAGTTATTTGAGATACAGTATTACAGCGCAACAAACTAACGTTTCTTCTCTGTATGATAGATGATCTTGTTAGGCTGCTTGTTCAAATAACTCTGCAACCGCTTGCGTGGTGCCAGCCGCACATCATCTTCCTCAGCTGGTTGAAGGTGGTCAACAAAATTAGAGGCCCAGTCATCTTTTGACGCTGCTGAGATGATATCTCCATGGTAGTTTGAACTGCTCAGCTCATCATCAGCTCGCTGGGAAAGGTTACCCACTCCGGGAGGCAGAACAGGACCATAGATGGGTTGAGCATCAACCTAAAGCGAAAAAGGTGAAATTATTAAATTCGACATCAGGAAAATGGCAATATGACGGCCGTATTCCCCATTGAAACTAAACCCCAGGTTCAACACAAACAACACAATTCAGTGGAGATTTTTTTTGTGTTGCAAAAATTTCATTTCTGTGCAACACTTATTCCTTTACAATACTTATTGCTTTTCCGTTGTTGCAAAAGATGATTCCATCTGTTGAACTGGCCACAGAGGTGAACCTGAGGGTGAGTGGCAAGGAGAGTAAGGCCATCAAGTTTCCATTGGTCCAGAATCAACATGGCCCCGTTGCACCTCCCCCTTCCCATCTGTCTTCAGCCAATAATCAGGACTACTGGCCCCATTGATGCAATAAAAACGACTTAATTAATATCAATGTGATACGTTGTCACCACAGTCTCTTAGCCACGACATTTGGGTATGTTTGGGGGCCCTGAAAGAAGTATCATGTTTCGACAGGGAGGACATCGAGGTCTCCCACCACATGGCAATCATTTCAAGATGGGCCCGGCATTTCTTAACTATTTTGTCACAATGCATGGCCTTCTCTGATGAATGGTTCTGAAACTCGCAGAAGGCATGATGAGGTTGTGAGTAGCTGGTGCTGGACTCTTCAGCCACACTACCAAAAGTGTGGCAGAAGAGTCCAGCACCATCGACTCACAACCTCGCGGCCTTCTCTGTTCACATCATAAATCATGAGTTAATAGCTAATAACTCCTTCCCACTCAAATGTTGTCCCCACAAAAAGAACAGCTCCTCTCGGGGCATGAGAAAAAAAGGAGTAAGAACAGATCAAGAAAAAAGAACAAAATGTTCCAATTATTGTCCTGCGGCAATGCACTACTACATGTATCTATCCAACAAGATAGTAGTTTTCTATCAAATGGTCGATCTTCGCAGTGGTTTTACGTATGATGTTTCGATGGTTTATGTTTTTGGGTAGAGCAAACATTTTGATAACGCCTGATAAATGAAAAAGTAAAATGGTCGACTTTTGCGAACCTGCTGTGTTGGCCGTGGATCCGCAGACACCGGAATTCCCTTCCAAATGCAAGGACCGGTCACAACCGACTCTCCGTTTCTTGACCAATGTGATCTGAGGGAAAAACACGTTTTGTTGACTTTGTCAAAGATAAAATATTTAGAAATAATTTTCCAAGCATGGAAATTGTCCATTCAAGAGGTTTCTTGACAGGGGCATCATTCCATCTACCTCTTAACGAAAAATGCGTCAGGGGTTCTGTCCTCTGCAACCTTGCTGGGGCTAAGTTACAAGGGATGAAACCCCCAGACCAGGTTGGTGTCCATCCTGGAGAATGCCCCTCTGCATAAGCATAAAATGACGCCCCTATTTCTTGTTATAAGTGTTCGAAGTGCAGGATGTTATTCAAGAGAAACATCACAAGACCACAGTTTCTGAGATCTTTGATTTGAATGGCAAAAACTGCAAGCTGAGGAGTAAGCAGGCCTAACTTTCTAGAATGCATTAGTAGCACTAGAATTGCTTTGTCAAACATGCAAACAGCAAAAGACTTTGGCAAACAAACTCCATTTGAACTTCAAGTCAACAATTTCCAAAACCATCACAATCTCATTTTCATACATCAATCACTCTTGAAGAAGAATAACACTAAAAATTGATGTACCTAAAAAAGTCCACAAAGTCAAATATCACGAAGTTAACAACTCTCTGGAGATTCCATCCTTGTTTATCCATGGATCCAGTAACCCACAAAGAAAATCAGCATTTTCAATCCCGTGACAAAAACCGCTGAACAACCAAATCCGTGTTAATCCATGATCCAGTAACCCACAAAGAAAATCTGCATTTTCAATCCCGTGACAAAAACCGCTGAACAACCAAATCCGTGTTAATCCATGATCCAGTAACCCACAAAGAAAATCTGCATTTTCAATCCCGTGACAAAAACGGCTGAACAACCCAAATCGTGTAATCCATGATCCAGTAACCACAAAGAAAATTTGCATTTTATCCCGTGACAAAAACCGCTGTCCAATTTCAACAACGCAATACAAATAAAGCCAGAAATGATCGACTGGCTTTGCTACTCCCTGCCACAAACTTCATTGCAGCAAAAAAAATAATAGAACCCAGCACACTGCAATGACCTCTGCAACTTTTCCAGCCTTTGGAAGAATCGTTACAGGGAGAAACCTCCCACACAAACCACTTTGAGAATCAATCTTCTACCCAAAACCATTTCACGAGAGAAAACCTCACGCACAAAATTTTATTTAGGGAAAACCTTCCCACACAAAACCAAAATTGCAATGGAAAATCCCCACAAAATGATTTTGCAGGTGATAATCCTCCCACACAAAGCCTTTTTGGACTGTATCGGCAAAATATCAAAACCAAATTTTTGTAAGTGCATGTCCAAATTGCAAAGTGATCCCTCAGATAACCATCACTGGGAACAAGAGCAGAAAAAAAACATGCAAATGTCACATCTTGGAATGTCCAAAACATGATGCAAAATGACGAATGAAGAGAATGGTCGATGAGATTGTATCTGAACATGAGATCATAAATCCGAGAAAGTGGATTTACTGAGAAACTGAAAAATCCATTATCATGTAAACTTTTTTTTTGAGAAAAAAGTAAAAAATCCAGAGAAACTGGAACAGTTGAACATGGAGCATCTCCTCCAAGTCTCGACCACTCAGAAACATTGCAAAACGGAAAATTGCAAACATAAAAAAAAACTCAGGCATCGGACGTTCATAAAATTTTCAAATTTACTGAAAAAATATGGCAAAAAATTGAAACATTTTGGATCAAAACAGCTGATTAGGAAAACATCAGTCTTCACGGAAATCTTGCCTCCGTGTTCCAATCATCCATCAGCTACCAGCAGCGTCATAACAGATGCCTGCAAAAATAGATGATATAATCCAATCCAAATGGGTCAAATGCCACAAACAATAAGACAGGTTGCAGACATAACAACGAGGGTGTAGTCGTGAAGCGGCATATGTGGCAAACAACATGCGTCAGCAAAATCAGAGAACCCTCAAAATCAGCTTTATCGGAGATGTTCTCAGTCAATTGAAGTTAAACGTTGCAAGCGAGAAATCCCCATTCAAACCCCAATGCAGATCAAGTTGAGATAATAATTACCTAATCACGTTTTAAGATTTTTGGTTTTTTTTTCAATTTTGCAGGTAAAAAGAACACAAACATGGCAAATATTGAAGTGTTAATTTGTGTGCCTTTCATTGTAATCACAGGCAAAAGTAAGTTCGAAAAAGCATCCAGCAAACATGAATCTTCTCCCAAATCGCTTTGCAGGATAAAGCCATATTTCATTATGTGGAAGAGAATTACCTGGTCTGCAGCATTTGAACTGGGTACATTTGCAGATTTGCACCTGGATTTTAAATTGTTCCAGCAATCGTTAAGTGCCAAAATATCATTGTTTTTCCACTATCACAAGCCAACAAAACAAAAAAACAGTTTGAAACTTAAGAAAGGCTTCATTTTTGGATTCCTACTTTATTATTGGTCCAGCAAGCAAACGAAATTTGAGAATTTTGCATAAAAAAAACTTGTGGAAAAAGATGCATTTTGATGTGTTCACTTTCTGAAAAAGAGAAATACGAGAAAAGCACAAATATTCATATCCTAAATGCAAGAAAACCAACACGACAGAGTTTCAAATCATCATCAGAGAGCAAAAATTACACCTCAATGAAATCTACCCACAGCAGGAAGAGTATTTGAGACAGAAAATCTTTTGAGAGTTGCAGAAATGGCAAAGTTTGGGCAACATCAACTTGGAAAGGCAAAAAATATTTGACATTTTTTGCAAAAACCATGGTTAATCTCCACCCCCATCGTCTGGCTACCAGTGATGAATTTTTATCGTTCTTCAAAACATTTAAAATTTGAAATCTGGTGAGTGGAAATTAAAGTTCCTTGAATTATTGAAAGCTTTATTTGAGATACAGTATTACAGCGCGACAAACTAACGTTTTTTCTCCGTATGATAGACGATCTTGTTAGGCTGCTTGTTCAAATAACTCTGCAACCGCTTGCGTGGTGCCAGTCGGACATCGTCTTTCTCAACAGGTCGAAGGTGGTCGACAAAATTAGAGGCCCAGTCATCTTTTTTCGCTGCTGAGATGATATCTCCATGGTGGTTTGAACTGCTCTGCTCATCATCAGCTCGTTGGGTAAGGTTACCCATTCCTGGAGGAAGAATAGGCCCATAGATAGGTGGAGCGTCAACCTAAAAGCGAAAAAAGTGAAATTCTTGAATCAGCAAAATGGCAATATGACGGCCGTATTCCCCATTGCAACTAACCCCCAGGTTCAACACAAATGACGACAATTCAATGGAGATTTTTTGTGTTTCGAAAATTTCATTTCTATGCAACACTTGTTTCTTTACAATACTTATTCCTCTTCCGTTGTTGCAAAAGATGATTCCATCTGTTGAACTGGCCACGGAGGTGAACCTGAGGGTGATTGGCAAGGCCATTAAGTTTCCATTGGTCCAGAATCAACATGGCCCCGTTGCACCTGCCCCTTCCCATCTGTCTTCAGCCAATAATCAGGACTACTGGCCCCATTGATGCAATAAAAACGACTTAATTTCAATGATACATTGTCACCACTGTCATTCTTAACCACAACATTTGGACATGTTTGGGGGCCCTGAAAGAAGTATCATGCTTCGACAGGGAGGACATCGAGTTCTCCCTCCACATGGCAATCATTTCAAGATGGGCCCGGCATTTCTGAACAATTTTGTCACAATACGTGTCCTTCTCTGTTCACTACATACATCATGAGTTAAGTGGCTGATAACTCATTCCCACTCAAACGTTGTCCCCATAAAAAGAACAGCTCCTCTCAGGGCATGAGAAAAAAAAGGAGCAAGAACAGATCAAGAAAAAAGAACAAAATGTTCCAATTATTGTACAGTGGTAATGCACTGTTCACAAGTACCTATCCAACAAGATAATCGTTTTCAAGAAACACTGTAGGTAGCAAATGGTCGATCTGTGCAGTGGTTTTATGTATGCAGGCTCGATGGTCAATGTTTTTGGGTAGAGCACACATTTTGACAAGGCCTGATAAATGAAAAAGTAAAATGGTCGACTATTACGAACCTGCTGTGTTGGCCGTGGATCCGCAGACACCGGGACTCCCTTCCAAATGCAAGGACCAGTCACAACCGACTCTCCGTTTCTAGACCAATGTGATCTGGGAAAAAACATGTTTTGTTAACTTTGTCAAAGATAAAATATTTAGAAATAATTTTCCAAGCATGAAAACTGTCCATCCAAAAGGTTTCTTGACAGGGGCATCATTTCAGGGGTTCAGAGAAATGCATCAGGGACTCTGCCCCCTGCAACCTTGCTGGGGCTTAGATCCCAGTTACTGGGGGATGGAGCCCCCTACCCCAGACCAGGTTGGTGCCCACCCTTTAGAATGACCCTCTGCAAAAGCCTGAAATGACGACCCTATTTCTTGTAGCAAGTGTGTTCGAAGTGTTGGGTGTTATTCAAGAGAAACATCACAAGACCATAGTTTCTGAGATCTTTCATTAATTGAATGCTAAAGACTGCAAGCTGAGGAGTAAGCAGGCCTAAATTTCCAGAATGCGTTAGCAGCACTAGAATTGCTTTGTCAAACATGCAATCAAGAAAAGACTTTCGTAAACAAACTTCATTTCAACTTCAAGTCAACAATTTCCACAACCATCACAATCTCATTTTCATAATAGGTACATCAATCATTCTTGAAGAAGAAAAACCTGAACAATGTACCTGCTAAAAAATAGCGCTGGACGTTCCCAAAATGCGCAAAAGACACATGTAGGATGGGTATTCCACAAAATCAAATATCACGGAGTTAACAGCTCTCGGGAGATTCCGGAGATTCCATCCTTGTTAATCCATGGATCAAGTAACCCACAAGGAAAATCGGCATTTTCAATCCCATGACAAAAATGACTGAACAAGAATCAAAATTAACATGTTCAGATCCCAGAGCATTTTATGAATGGTACCTACACTAAAGGGTCTAAAACACTGGAGACTTTATTGGCTTTCTGTGCCAAAACAAATATGTAGCCCTATAAATGCCTTTTTCTAGTGAATGCATGCAGACCTTTCACGAGTAGCAGCTAGTTTTCCTGCAGCTGACTTCCGATATTGACGACCTCCAGATGCAGGCGTAGGCTTTTCCCCTTCTTTCAACGCAATGTCATCGCACTTTTCCCCATCCAGCATTCTCAACCGTGCAGCAACTTCCCTCCTCCGGCAAATGAGTTTATCCCGTGTGTCATCGACAGATTCCAATTCCGGAGCATAGCAGACGTGGAGCTCCTTCCCATAGAATACCCTGTTGTCGATGAATTTCTTTGCACGCCTAAAACAATAAAGTGATGCATGCCCAAAGGTAAATAAAAAAATTTCGCCATGTACCACACTTTGCGTCACATATCTACTTAAATTTTGCAATTTAAGCTGCAATTTGTTAAGACGCCCATTTTTTTACCTTGAAATAGCTCTTACATGGCAAGTTTTGACGATTTTCCACTCTCCACTTACCTTATATTGAATCCGACTCACGTTGTGAGACCATCACGGCTCCTTCTTCAGAAAAAAAAAAAACCCGAAGGGTCCAATTTTTATTCAAAAATACTTGTTTTCAAATTGAGACGGGAAGGGAATCATTGAATGGCTTGCAAATTTTTTTACAAATCAAAAATAATTGTTTCAATTCGAAGCCAAAGATTTTTTAATGGGTTTTCCCTTAACTTTTCAAAGGGAGGAATTAATAAAATTTTCCGTTCTAACTTCAAGAATTTTTTCCATTTGGTTTCCCACCGAACTGGACCTTTCTCAAGCGGTGTTGGTATCGCACTGATCGGATTGTCCTTATCTGCATTCGCTGGGATGATGGGGTTGGTTTCCATGCTTGTCGGCTGCTGTTAGGTGGGATGGGGTTGGGGGTCGTGTGGTCGGCGATGGAGGGTTTTGTTATGATGGGTCGGTGTTGAAGTGGGCTGGGTCCAGGCAGAAGTCGTCTTGGGTAAGGTGGGTGACGGGGAATGGTGGGAAAATAAGTGGAGGGGGAGGGGCGGTGTTGGGTCGATGGTGGTTTATCATGCGGAGCGCATTCCTCCAGCGCTTGAGTGTGCCTGGGTCAGTGTTCATGGTGGATTTGTTTGAAAGAATGTGGTATGATTCCAGGTATTTGCGTTTGGGTGGTTGAAGGGCAGTTGGTCAGGACGCGGGCTTCTGCGAAGTTGATCTCGTGGGGGCTGTTGATTGCATGTTCGGAGAGGGCTGTCTTGGGGTGTGAGAGCCGTATGTCGTTTTGATGTTGTTTGAGGCGGAGGGGGAATTTTGTTTCGCCGATGTAGGAGAGTGGGCATGTTTTGCAGGGAATGCTGTATACTCCGGGTTTTTCCGTTGTTGAGGGTGGACTGTCGGAGAAAGCATGTTTAAGCTTTTTGCCCGGTCGGTGGGTTAGGCGGATTCCGTGTGGGGCCAGGATGCGGGCAATTTTGTTGGATAGCGTGGGTGTATATTCCATGCTGGCGGTGATGGGTGGTGGTGGTTTGGGGCAGGGGGTGAGGGCGGGTGGAGTGTGTCGTTTGTTGCGGACTTTGATGCAGGCTTATTATGTCTTTTCCTTGTGATTCTGACGTTCGTGGTGCACGTGCTGAAATTATCTTTTCATGTCTACATTTTTGCAAAAATGCATTTCGGCAACAACCACATGTTTTTGATCTGATAAATTTTTCAAATGAAGACACATTCAATGTCTGCAGGCTAAAAAACCAATGCATGCTCTTTGGTTAAATGAATGATCTTTGAGTGCCACAGGACGAAAGACCGGACTCGTGTACAGCGTATTCCATTAAAGTTATCATGTACCAAGTTGCATGCTTGTGATTCACAAAAGCCGGAATTTTGCACACCCCCAGCATTTTTTATGCTCGTTCGTGGTTGTGTGGCTTCTTGGCCCAGTTCTCCATGCACCTGGAGTTTTGTAAGCCAAGTGCACCAGAAAAGCCCAGTGGCAGCAGGTTAAAATGCCAAAATAACACAATCTCACCTTGCAGAAGGGAAGCTCCGATACTTGATGTAGAATGCTTCAGTGAACTGTTCACCGGGATAGTCATAGAGCAGTTTCACTTGTTCAACAAAACCAAATTTACGACACAGCTTTGTAATCTCCTCCTGAAGACCGATGATCGGGACTCCACTGATTATCAGGTGAATAGACTCCTGATTGACTGTGTATGCCTATGATCAAGCTATTTTCGTTAAGGTTGCGAAATTTCCCAAAAATATTCCACACAAGGCCAAACATACAACAACAAAATCGGAGAAGTGGAAATGGGTGGGCACATTTTTTACTCCCATTCGGCAAGAGACGAATCCCACTTTTTCGCCGCCATCATGCCACGAGGTGGGTGTTTTGACTCCCA
The DNA here is from genome assembly GCA_030068105.1 of Sinentomon sp. SZTP_YWyxl. Taxonomy (NCBI): domain Eukaryota; kingdom Metazoa; phylum Arthropoda; class Protura; order Sinentomata; family Sinentomidae; genus Sinentomon; species Sinentomon sp. SZTP_YWyxl. The sequence goes on along the minus strand of JASGXE010010545.1, from coordinate 5,482 downwards.
TTCGGCAAGAGACGAAACCCACTTTTTCGCCGCCATGATGCAATGAGGTGGTTGCCAGGACCCGTTCTTTTTTTGATCGGCAACCGTATGCATCCCTCAAAAATTGCAAGTTAAAACCTTGAAACCAAGCTTTTCCAACGAGGACCAACACTAGATCCTGTATTGAACTGGGACCCAGGGTCGAACAATGCTTGGTTGCCATGCTTGGTCCTGGATCAGAGCCAGGGTCAAATGTTGATCCTTGTTGGAAAGATACACTGGGCATTGGACATATTGTGACACATTTCTAGTTTCATCTCTTTGCTCACATTCTTCTTGAGAGGGACAGTGCTCGAAACTTCTGCCGCAAAACAAACAAAAAGATTAACAAATAATAATTTTTAGTGTGTCTTTAGATTGTTATTTGTTAATCCTTTAGTTTGTTTTGTGTTTAGTACCGTCCTCTTCACATGTTTTATCAAAACATTTTTTTGGAATGAAAACTCTCGTTTTGATACTCGAGACTCTATTTTCAAATGGGTGATTCGTATGCTCATTCATGATGGGCAAAATGATTTCTGGGGTTTGCTTTAAGTGAAAAAAAAATGATAAGAAATGGGAAAGCAAATGGGAGAGCACGAAACATGAGCTCTGATTTGGGACAAATGATTGAGCATGAATGGAATAAAACATGAATGGAGTAAAGCATGAATTGAGAAAAGCTTAAATGGAGTAAAGCATGAATATGAATGAATGGAGTAAAACATAAATGGTGTGAAACATGAACAGAGAAACTTCAATGGAGTAAAGCATGAATGGAAGGCGTGAATCACACTTGAAGGAAACAGCAGGAAATGCAGCCATTCCGGGCAGTGAAATCAGGGAGAGAAAAAAGCGAAGAAAGACAAGCTTCAGTCATTTTCGTAACAAAAATCACACCATCATCAGTTCCCAAACAACAAAACGTATGTCACGATTTTCGGTTGCAGTTTGGAATACCTGCCGATATCTGAAAAAAGCTGAACGGGGCGAGTTTTCACACACGCTCAAGCAGCCAAAATAGGATAGGAAGATGAGGATGATGTAGGTAGTGTAGGATAGGTGTGTTGGGATAGGTTAGGATAGGTGTGTTGGGATAGGTGATAGGTTAGATAGGTGTGTTGGGATAGGTGATAGGTTAGGATAGGTGTGTTGGGATAGGTTAGGTTGGGTTAGTTCAGGTTATCTTAGGTTTAGTTAGCAAGTATATCAGAGAGCAATGGTGATAACTCGTTCAGTTCAATGTCGGCAGGTATTCCGAACCCGATTTTCTACCCGATTTTCATTAGGCCTAGACGATGCAGTTCAAATGAGAGTGGAAGGAATTGCACAAAGAGTGATGACAGGTAAGGATACTGAGCCGATTGATTTGATGTGATCGTCGTGTGATCGATCGGCATCACCATAAAACGGCTCCAAATGCCTGCTGGAATTGAACTGCGCTGCGTGAACGGTGTCAAAATCCTACAAAAACAGGCATCAGACAGAACTGCAATCCTGAAGTAAAGCGCACCCTAGTTACGTGCAATACATGTACCTTCACAGACAGCAGTTTCCTCCCTTGCCTGTAGTTCGCTCTGTTGCGGCACAATTCTGATGGCTCGTGATGAGGAAGCTTCCGAATCTCTTTGATTCTCGACATGACCACAGATCAGGTTGCACCCGTGCGGTTATCAATATCGAGCGACTGACGGCAACATCCCAAATGACTCAGAGTGGACAAACATCCATCATCGGAATTCAGCACAAACCATGAATCTACATTTAAGAACCTGATTGTTGGAAAACCCTAGTCCTTATCCAACCTTTGACATAAGAGGACGGACAGGTGGGGGAGAAATTATTTTTCAAAGATGCTCACTTTTACCCATCGAGCACGGAATATTTCACTTGTGAACGCAATAACAAATCCGGATAAATCAATTTTCGTTCTTTCACCAAAGCCGAACTTTAATTTTCGGAAAAAAAATATGCATGATTTTTGCACTTTCATTACTGATAGGATAACTGCCAATCTTTCAGCTAGAATTGAAAACAATATCACAAATTCAACTGGAAAAATACCCGCAGAGTTTAAATTTGCTGCCAAAAATAGCAATAAAACAAACAAAAAACACCTGCAGCAGGCACAAATGAGAGGACACCAAAATTACGTGAACGCCGCGAATGCAGCCATTTTGACGATTTTACACGAAAATGCAAAATTTTTCCCTCTCTGTTGCATCTCATTCCTCAGAAAGGCCCATGCAAACGCAAAGTCATAAATAACGAGGGAAACTGAAAGTGGAGGACAGAAGCTTTGAAAATTAGTCATCGCAACTTGTTTTTGAAGGCGACATCAGGAAAATCACCCGCTGTGTCAAAACTGTTGCAGAATAACCCAAATTCTGATTTCAAATTCAAATTCATCATGAATTGTCGCACCAAAAATGGTGAAAAATCTCAAAACCACAAAATTTTACAAAATTGCAATTTTGCCAGGCCAAGTTTTGATTATGGCCCACACAGTTGGTGACCTGGAACTAGGGCTGAGCCGGTACCAGTTACCGGTTACTGGTACCGGACCGGTACCAATGGTACCGGCACCGGCGGGAACATGTCCCTTTTTGTACCCGCCGGTACTGGCACCGGTTGGGCAGGCGGCAACCAACATGCAGTGGACGGCATAGCACCTCGAAATGTGCTGTGCAGCCCACAATTCCATCACCTGAACTGATGAAGTTATTGAAGTTTGCTTTCTGTCTCATATTTTTCTATGCACCTGAGAGGCATGAGTGGGAGGAGCATGCAGTTGAAACTGAATGCATTTCACAAGCCCCGCCCATTTGACCCAGACTCTTGGCAGGCCCCTCCCTCTGGGACTCTACCAAGCATTATAAAAGCCAGATGCAACTGCTGGTGCTGGAGTAGATCAGTTGGGACACAGCAATCAAAGAGTATGCAAGCAATCCTGTTCAATTGGAAGTCGTTCAATTGTCCTGCTGCAGTTGGTTAGTGGATTAACATACATCCGAATCTTTTGGAAAAAATGAACTTCCCAGAGGCAGGGTTGGCAAAGATTTTCGACAGGATGCTCCAGGTGGATGCAAAATATCGGATCGCCTTCAATGCGATTGTCGTGCTCGGACATCAAGCTTCTCGACTGGACACGCCAGGACTCAGTGCACTTTCGTTTTCCAACTCACAGCTTCACTCTTTGGCCTTGTTCTGTGGAAATCACGAATCCAAAACAGCAGCTCCCTAAAGAGCGCAAATGTGTCCGACTGGATGCGCCAGGACGAAAACATCGGTTCGCCGCCAATGCGATTCTTGTCCGCTGAGAAGCTTCTCGACTGGACACGCCAGGACTTTTTCGCAATTTCGTTTTTTTGCTTTCTGTCTTTGGCGTTCTTCCCTGGAACCCTGGTGGCATGCAGTCTTTTTCTGGAGAAAGGACTTCCAAAGAGCGGAAAGATTTTCGACTGGATGCGCCAGGACGCAAAATATCGGCTTTCCCCCAATGAGATTCTTGTGCTTTTCAGACATCAAGAATCTCGACTGGATACGCCAGGATGTTTCAGCACTTAGTTTTTTAGACCATCCTTTTGGTTTTTCGCCGCAGTTCGGCGCCTGCTCTCCATGAATATTGGCTGTGGAACCACAAAGGCAGCCAATACAACTTGCTAAATTTCTTTGTTTGCACGTGCGATGATGAAAGTTGGAACACACTAGCTTGGCAGGAAGCAACCCTCAATGCAAAAGACCCTTTGAAGATTCCTTCAAAATGGACGTTTTTCCTCACCAGGCAATGTTTTTTCCCCACAAATTCTTTTGCAAGCTCACTTCGAAGTTGCTGTTTTTCTTTGCAAGGTAGATTGCCTATTTAGCAAAATCAGATTTCACTTGCAATAATTAATTCTAAAGATGGCTGTTTGAGGATTTGATGCCATTTCCTGTTTTCAGGTTTCTATCTGCCTGAATTCAATTGTGCATTCGAAAAATCGTCCATCAAGCATCAATGAAAATAGATAAAAAAAATCCATAGAGGTGTTACCTGGCAGTATCAGCTCCGGAAGTCAGAAAATAGCAGTGGGAAAATTCATTTGGGTGACACTGCTCCTCTTGCCAATTTAGCAATAATCATCTTTCCTGTTTGTCCCGGCCTGCTATGGGCCACAGTGGACCCGTAAAGCCTTGCATTGCACTTCCGTGGGGCGTGGGTCTGCTGAGGGGGTATCCTGTCCTTTCCTTCCTGATCCTATCCTTTTCTTTCCTTTCCTTATTCCCACATCCTTCTGAAACAAGTCCAGGCCAAATAAAGGCCTGGCACGTTCAGTCTGGAGCACAAGTGCTTTTAGCTCAAGCTCCATTACCTTCTGTTCGGAGAAGGATCCAGGCCTCCGGCCCCTAATCAACCCCCGGCCCCTAATCAACCCCCCTTGCCAATTTAGCCCCCCATAGCCCTGTAAAACCAGCATCTGGTACCGGTACCAGAACCGCAGGTACCACTAGGTACCGGTATCGGCACCGGTACCGGGAAAAAAGTGGCACCGGCTCAGCCGTACCTGGAACCTAAAACACCCATACACATGGCAAGTGTTGCACATGAGCACCTTTGAACTTTTCAAAATGATGCCTGATGGAGATAGACATAAAAGCAAAGAAACCTCATATTGGCCTACAAGTTGTAGAAAGGTTGATCACATTCTCAAGTTCTCGTCTTGACAGGACCCCTCAGAGATCCTCACTGGGGTCAACTATACGCAGATAAATAATTCAGAATGCCATCAACGAATATCTTCAAGCCCACAGAAACCTTTCGCTATGCGCAATGGACCGGGCTGGTGTACCTGCTGAAAGAAAGCATAATGGGTACATATTTTTTAGCAGACGAGGAGCACAAAAAGTGCAAATTCCGACAGCTTTCCCCCAGGATACAGAGGGAAATCAAAGCAATCGGAGCAAATTCAACAAAACCTGAAATATGGCTGCTGTACCCAATTCATGATGAACAAGAAATGCCCATTTTCAAACGTTCACCCTGAAATTATCTGTCCATGAATTAGAAAAATGTCCAAAATATGTCCATATCACATGCCTGCCCAAAAAATATACCTATCCATGTGGACTCATCTTATTGCAGAAAACCAGATTTTGATTGTAAACTGCCACTTGTGATAGGGAGTGATCCCTAGTAACCATCTCGGAATCTCCACTTGCTTGTAAATTTCTACAAGTTTGAAAACCGTAAACGAAATGTGAAGAATCGAGCTTGACTTTCTGTTAACACCTACCTACCTGGAGGGCGTGTGCAACAAAGACTTCATGTTTAGAGCTATCATTCTGTGAGTAGACAGGTTCCGAAAACCCTCCAAATACCCAATGGAAAGGTACAAAATTAATTTTTCTTTTTTGATTTGACGTCCTTGCCATATTTTGCAATGCTGGCAAAAACTGTCATGCATGTGTGCATTTGTAAAGCTAC
>JASGXE010010544.1:0-16646 GCA_030068105.1 Sinentomon sp. SZTP_YWyxl | reverse complement strand
TGTGGTTCAACACCTGGAAAATGGTCTCTGCACATCAGTCCAGCGGAGTGCACTTCTTTGACAAAGTGGCTGCTCGTAAGCTTGCTGCAAGAGTGCTTCCACTCCAGCCCAACCCAACATTGAGACACTTCCCTCGCTCAATTATTTATCAAACCATTTTCTGAAATAAAGTCTGTTTAACCTCACCTCAATCAACTTGGATTCGGGTGTCAGAAACTTGGTCAAGTAGCTCAGGTCAATGCCCTCCAATGTTTGAAAGGTGACTTGCTTCAAAAGATCCGTCTCCAGGTCCTTGTAAGATGTCACCTGGTTGAGGTGGATGCTGGAAAGTAAAGTGTGAAAACATTGAGCAAAAATCAGAAACAAAACACGTAATCTGCTTTCGGTGAATGGCTGCGAGGGTCCGATGATTGGGATGGAACGGACTCAGGCAGAAGTGGACTCTGGGGCAGACGTGGACCAGGACACAGACAGAAGTAGACTGGGACAGAGTGGACTGAGGCAGAAGTGGATTGTGGCAGTAGTGGACTGAGACAGAAGTGGACCAGGACACAGGTAGAAGTAGACTGGGACAGAAGTGGACCCTGGGGCAGAAGTGGACCCTGGGGCAGAAGTGGACCCTGGGGCAGAAGTGGACCAGGTCACAGACAGAAGTAGACTGGGACAGAGTGGATTGAGGCAGAAGTGGACTGGGGCAGTAGTGGACTGGGGCAGAAGTGGACTGAGGCCGACAAAAACTTCTGCCTCTGTCAGTTCTATCCCAGTCCCCCGATTCGACTGCACCAGCTATTGTTAAAACCAGTGGCGGATTCACATCTTCTTAATGAGCCGGCGCAGCACAGGCATGCATTGGAATTCCTTCAGAAGTCGAATAATTTTTGAAATTTTTCGGTTCATTTTGAATTTCACATACCTAATTAATAATCCCTCCGTAAGAATAAAAGAGGTATTTATGGGAATGGGACGATCGCCCCCAACGTCCCACACTCCTGTATTCACCCTGAATTATTAAAACACAATGCGAAGTGCTTTTCAACGGACTAAAAAATGCCAAAAATTAATTTGGAAAGTTCCTTTCCATAAGAATCCATCCAGCATTTCCAGTGGCGTAACAATCGACGGTGCAATGCACCTGGGCCCCGCGAGGTGCAGGGGCCCCGAATCACCAGCTGAAAAGGGGCCCGCAGCTTGAAAAAATAACAAATACCAAAAGAAACACTGAAAACTGAAACAAAACAAAAACATTCTCTTTTCCTTATTGGAATATTCAAGCATTCGTTTGATTTTTGAAGCAAAAAATGGGCAGGGCCACTTATGCTGCACTCACTTGCTCATTGGGCTTGCTTTGCATCCCGTTTCCCGTGAAAACCGAAATTCAAAGTTAGCCCTCCCACTTTGAACTCCTTCTCCGCTGTCTTAGTCATTGTCAATGCATTTTTTTCTTTGAAAATTTCGGAGTTCGGAGAAAATTGCGAAGTTCAGCAACACAGATGTGCTTTTTGAAATGGATTCAAAATTTCAAATATTCAATTGTGTGGTGGACCACAATCATGACAACCAAAACTCAATTGATTCCGTTCTGACAAAAAGGGCACTTTCCGGCCTCCACTTTTCAATGGTTTTTGAAGTTGCACAGTAAAATTGTTGTGTGTTTAAAACATGTTTCAACCGACGTTTTAGACGTGAAACTGGCAACAAAACGTGGGCATAAACCATTTCTTGTTTGGGCTACCGGTCAGGGGGCCGGGGGGGCCCACGAAAAAAGTTTGCAGCTGGGCCCGCGGAAGCGGTGTTACGCCACAGCATTTCCCTCATTTTGCCCATCTTAAAATCGTCGAATTTATTTTGCGATGAAAGAGCGTATGAAGTTTTGCCTTGCTCATTCCACAAGCCGTGTGTCTTTTGTCTCATCTTTTTCCAACCTGAAAACAATACCATGTCTTGGTCTGAATTCTTCTGCAGATTTTTAAGCTGCTCCAAAGGGTACGATCTTTTGCAAAAAACTCATTCAGAGACACTACAGTGACGAATCCCTGTCCAACTGAGACAGTGGTTGACCAGCTTGCCTGCAGATGACCGGACAGAGTTGCCCTTTCAACACTTCCCGCAGACTTGAAAGTTTTCCAGAACTATTTCCTTGTGGCCCGAGTTGCGGTCTTGTTTGTTTAGTCCAGAGCGATTTACATCATGAAGGCCACGTAAAAACTCAAAATTTGCGAAACTTTCCAAAAAACTGGTATGTTTTATTGTCTTTTTTAAAATGTTGAATTCACATGATATTTTCATGACTTTTCAAGCATGGGCCAATGGTGCTCGCAATCTTCTCCAAGAAAATCTCCGAAGGCCCATCACGTTCGAATGCATCGGCATTCACTTCTAACCTTGGTGGCATTGCAATCTGAGCGTTCAGATCCTCATTTTGAAGGTCGTCCAGGTCAGGGATTATCGGCCCATCTGAAAAAGTAAAGTGATATCATTCTACTATTTCCGAAATTGGTTTCCTGTTGTTCAGTAGAAGGCAAAAGGTTGCAAAGTGCGTTGGCACCTGATAATCCTGCAAATGTATCAGTGTTCTGGTGACTTGTAATGCATGTGCTTGTTTTGTTTAAGGGCCACAAACATGTCGAAGCCGAATGTTCACTGATGACTGGGGAATACGGTCGCTTGTTATTGTGATAACGCGTTACATGTTCATTACGCGAAAGGTCAGAGGTCATTTCAAGAATAACAACACTTACCGTCATCCGAATCCATTTTGTGAGTGCTGTCAACTGACTTTTTCCGCCTGCGGTGAAAGGGAAGAAAATAGCAAATGTTACAGCATGACCTCCTGAAGTCGAAAGTGCGACCTCTGACAGGCCAGAAAATGTTGTCACATCGAAAAAAAGGAAGAGGCACTGCCCACTCTGTCTCTATCTTCAACCGCAGTTGCACGTATATTCACTTGGCTCTGTCTTGGTCTCAGTGAAAAATATTGCTGCGACCTAAACCTTTCCATGGTGTGTCGCTTCCCCGTTCATATGAACAACCTCCTGATCCCCCACGACATCTCGGAGAGGCCACATGCTGATCCACTGTTGGCAGTGGCGTCGCAAATGTGGTTCTGCAGGAGCTTGAGCTCCATCAAGTTTCTGTCAACCCTTCCCACAGAAAAAAAACTAAAAATTGTCAAATAGTTAGCATTACTATGTTCCTTCAAGGTTAATTAAAAAGATCATGAAGCATCAAGTTTGAGGCCAAATCATGAGACTGAAGTTTCGACATTTCTTCAGCATCTGGTGGGCTCCGTCCCGTGATATCTTCTGCTGAGGTTCCTGCACCTTGATCTTGAAACTCTACTGGGACTCAGCAACTCAGACCCACACGCCGCGACACAAATGTTTTGTCCACTCTGAGCAAAAAATCCTGACTACGCCACTGGCTGTTGAGAAGTTCTGTTCAAAGAGCCGAGTGAATAATCTCAGCAAGCACCCGGTCTTCAAGTTGTTCAAGAGAAATCGTCTTGGTGTTTCAAGGCAGCAAGTTTTGGCTTTATTTTGTTGTATCGGCTCAACTAACCCTTTTGCACTTTTAAGGTTTCCATCGGCCCATCCTCCTCTCCTCCTGGCGTTCGGTGGTGGGCGAGCACTCTGCAGCACAAAAGAAGAAAATCAGTCATTGATTGTGACACTTGACATTTTGTCATTTTCACGCTTGCAACAAGGTCAGGCAAAAATAAAATCTCAAGCTTCTATGGTGCCTCCAATCAGGAATTTAGCAAATTTAATTAGCCATTTTCGTTGGCTTTTGTGTCTCACAGGTTGTTTCAAGAAAACTGTGTTTGTGTTAAACCCGATAAAAATTTTCTATCATCTCCACAAAATAGATTTTGTTCGGCGCGCTGAAGGTAATTTTGGACGAAAAATCATGTGCAGGCAAAAAAACGCGGATTCACGTCGACCCCATTTTTTCGTCTGAATTCACGGCGCGAAATGGTTTCACAGGAATTTGAAGACAAACACTGACAGAATATTTCAGGTCGCGATAGGTTTTTGAAAAACAACCTGCTTAAATTCTCATTTGGAACCTTCATTTTGAACCTGTTTCAAAACTTTGAACGTTTTTGGGATGGGGAGAATGGCCAGTGTCAATACGTCCAAAGTCGAATGTTGGAGGCATCCACGAAAAGCGTGATATTTGGCAAGTGTATATCTAAACATGCTGAATGCAAGGCTTCATCTGACTTGCCAAAGCATGGCTGATGCGAAAGTCAACAAAAGAACTTGACAACTTGTGCTCGGACACGATGGGGAAAAGTCACTTGATCCATCAAAATTAGACAAGATGTAAAATTAAACTAGATGGACAATTACTGCACAAACCGATCATGAACTTCACTCACGCTATTGGGAGGCCTGGCCAGATCGCCCTTGGGAAACTTTGCCTGCAACACTGGGCTATCCATCAGGTCATCGGTGTTTCCTATGTCATCGTCAAATCCTGATCCTGATTGGAACACCTGAGCGGCCGCAGCAGCCTCGCTACCAGGATTGTTGTTAGCGTCCCCCTCTGGTTGCTGTTGCCTTCGTCCTTTGGAAGGTGCCTGGAACGATGAAACAGAGAAAACCATCACCATCACCAAGGAATTAACAATCAGAAGTGAGTTAGAGCACGGAGTGGTGTCTTATGCGGGCTACCATGGAACTTTTCCTGCCGATGCTCGAAGTTCCTGAAAGAAATTCAAAACTCAAAGCACAACAAACCTTTTTGTAGGGCGAAAAATCGCTGAAATTCATATTGTGAAATCACAATTGTCGTCTCAGTCCAGCCGTTCGCGCCCGATTCACCTGGAAACAAGACTGCCGACCAAAACTATAATGTGCTGCAATGGTGACGCCAGTTTGTTTTCGGGACGCTTCCATGTTGTCATGGCAACGTTTTCAGGTGGACCGTGGATGTTTGGGATGTCTTCTCGTTTTCGCCTATTTTGCCGCCGCAGAAGGGGACGCGGAAGCCAAAAATATCATTGTCTTTTCTATACTCGCCAAAAGAATAATTCAACAGAGGCGACGGACTGCGCTCTGTTTCCCCCAATGTACGAATACCGCTAAAACCGCAACATTTTCACACACGAACCTCGGTACCCACTGATTTGCGCTGTTGACCTTTCACAGCAATGATGCTGTTTATCACCGACAAACATTTTCAAATTTTGATTTTCGCTGACACCACTTACAACACCTCCGCCTCTCATCACCGCTGCAGCTGCAACCCGCAACATTTTCAAACATTGATTAATTGCGCTGTTGCCCTTTCACAGTGATGCTGCCTGTCCCTCACCACCGCTGCAAACGCAAAATCTGCGAACGTTAATTTTTGCGATCTATTTCTTGAATTTCTTGAATTTTGCATTGTTTTTGGTTTTTTGAAAGCCATTTCACAATAGTGCTGCCCTTTAATCCGCTGCAAACCCGGACATTTTCAAATGGTGTTTTGCGCTTTTGCCCTTTCACGACAACGGCTCTGCCCCTTGTGACAGTTGCAATCACGCAACAATTTTGCAATTTGGTTTGCACTGTTGACTTCACGACAGTGTTGGCCTTTGCAATAAATTGGTGAAAACCCGTGGCATTTGAAAATGCTGACTTGCGCATTCGCCCTTTCACAACAGTGCTGCCCTTTATCATCCCTTGTTGTCTTTGCAAGCCCACAACATGCCCAAAACATTTTCAAATGTTGATTTGCACTGTTGACTCTTCAAAACGTGATGCCCCTTGTCATCTGCGACCCCGAACATTTCAAAAAGTTAGTTTTTTGTGCTGTTGTGCCTTGACAGCCTGGTGCTGCCCATAGCGCAAAAACCCAATACCGAACGTTTTTGTGATTTTGTTTCGTTGCCGTCAATAATCTGTTCTTTTTTCATCTTCACAAACTGCGAGGAGTGCTGTGGGCCTTACAAATGCCATGGCATGTGTTTCTCAATTGCCTGACACAAACAAGGGAAAAAAACGCTTCAAACCTTTGTTGGGGGCCCAGCAAAAGCAGTTTTGATCACCCATTCAGGGAGCACCCTAAAAAAATTTTAGAATTTTTTAGAATAATTTTTTTTTTAAATGGTTCCATTCGTCTTTGTTGATTTTTTGTTCTGGAGCCAAGCAGGTGCCTCAATGGTCTGCGCTGAAGGAAGCCGAAAACTGAAGGCACTAATAACCAATGAGCGCCCTGTGACTGTTCCATTTGTCTGCGTATGAATTGATTTTGGCCCTTTAAAAAACTCTCTCAACCTTAAGAAGGTGAGATCTAGGAGTCTCTTAGTTTTTTGCATTGTTGCAGATACAAAAAAGCATTATCGCTCAAGAACCTTTCTGAACGCTGAATGCTGATCTTATGAGTCCAGTCGAGGCGAGGAGGTCTCTGATTTTTGCCTTTATCCAATTCCTGGCCTTCACGTTTCGGGAATAAGGCCCATGAAAGTTTTCATGGCGGCAGACTATGATGTTTTAATGGCCTGCTGGCCGCCAACAATAGCCTCAATTAGCGTCTGAGTAGTGCCACACTCTGTCGTCACAAGGACAAGGCGAAGCTGGGCCATATAGCCTTTTTCAAATGTTCAAAACAGACCAAGTTCAAGAGCGAGTGGATATGGAATGGCGACCTTGCAATCCAGGACTGCATTTCAGGGAACATTTCCGCGGGAATAAAAAATTTCAAGTACAATCTCGAAGGACGAGCGGAGTCCCTCAACAAAAGATCAAGGTGGATTAAATTCGAAGCCATCGCCATCAATATCACTCGCATCTGCAGGTGAGGACATTTTGTTTGAATATCAAGATTTTTATCAGAACTGAAATGGAACCTGCTCGTGTACAGTGGAGAGAAAATTAATTGTACCACGTATGGTGCCCTTTTTGGATTATCGAGGAAGACCCGACATGCATGGTTTCCCACCATTGATTTGACACATTTCCTCTCAACAAAATCATTTTTTGAACCTGAAGTCGTCCAATTCTCATCGGCTTCTCTGAAAGACTGAAAAAAGCGGCACGTACACATGGCTCCAGAAGTTTTCTCGCCACTGTACCACTCTACTCGTGCACACTCGATAAGATACCAACACCATCACAGCCTTCCCCGGGAATTTCCAGTGGATCAGCAGTAACATTTTTGGAGAAACGAATTTAGTGGCGACGGGATTCGATATCTGAATTTCTGCTTCGTTTCGTTGGTGACTAACCAAGATCATCAGACATCGGGTGAATTTTCTGTTATTTCAATCGAGTAATTTTAGAGCAGAATTATGCCATCATCAAGTTGGAATCAGCTCAAAAAGACAAATGCAGATAAAATTGCCGTGTGTGAAGTTAGCACACCGACTGAATGTGCTGGGTCAGAGTCCGAATGTGCTGGATAGATCTTCGAATGAGCTGAATGTGCTTGGAAGAATTTTCGATTGAGCTGCCCCCGTGGCCGAGTTATTGACCTCTAAAGGTCAGGCTGCTAACTTCACACGAGCAGACCGACTGAATGTGCTAGGTCAGAGTTCGATTGTCCTGAATAGACCTTCGAATGAGCTGAATGTGCTCGGAAGAATTTTCGATTGAGCTCCCCCCGGAGCCGAGATATCGGGCCTCAAAGTTAAGCTGACCGTACACAACGTGAAGTTAGCAGACCGACTGAATGTGCCAGGTCAGAGTCCGAATGTGCTGGATAGACCTTCGAATGAGCTGAATGTGCTAGCAAGAATTTTCGATTGAGCTCCTCCCGGAGCCGAGATATCGGGCCTCAAAGTTAAGCTGACCGTACACAACGTGAAGTTAGCAGACCGACTGAATGTGCATGGTCAGACGCCTATTGTGCTGGATAGATCTTCGAATGAGCTGAATGTGCTGGCAAGAATTTTCGATTGAGCTCCTCCCTGAGCCGAGTTATCGGGCCCCAAAGTTTAGCAAATTTAAGCTGACCGTAGGCCTACACAACGTGAAGTTAGCAGACCGACTGAATGTGCTAGGTCAGACGCCTATTGTGCTGGATAGACCTTCGAATGAGCTGAAAGTGCTAGCGAGAATTTTCGATTGAGCTCCCCCCAGAGCCGAGTAATCGGGCCCCAAAGTTAAGCTGACCGTACACAACGTGAATCTGGTTGGTCGTCCGAGTTGAATAGTGAACAACCAAGTTCAAACCACTTGGTCAGCAACAACCAAGGTCTGCTAACTTCAAAATCAGGTTTGCTGAAATGTTGAAGAACAATGTTGGAAGGTTTGGTTTGGCTAGATCAGGCTATGTTAGGTTAGGTTAGATTCGGTCAGGTTAGGTTAGGTTAGGTTAGGTTAGGTTAGGTTAGGTTAGGTTAGGTTAGGTTAGGTTAGGTTAGCTTAGCTTAGCTTAACTAAACTCGGTTAGTTCAGCGTAGCCTTGGGGCCCGATAACTCGGCTCATGGAGGAGCTTAATCGAAAATTCTTGCTAGCACATTCAGCTCATTCGAAGGTCTATCCAGCACAGTAGGCGTCTGACCCAGCACATGCAGTCGGTCTTCTAACTTCACGCTGTGTACGGTCAGCTTAACTTTGAGGCCCGATTACTCGGCTCAGGGGGAGGCTCAATCGAAAATTCTTGCCAGCCCATTCAGCTCATTCGAAGGTCTATCCAGTACAATAGGCGTCTGACCTAGCACATTCAGTCGGTCTGCTAACTTCACGTTGTCTAGGCCTACGGTCAGCTTAAATTTGCTTAACTTTGGGGACCGGCAGCTCGGCTCAGGGACGAGCTCAATCGAAAATTCTTGCCAGCACATTCAGCTCATTCGAAGGTCTATCCAGCACAATAGGCGTCTGACCTAGCACATTCAGTCGGTCTGCTAACTTCACGTTGTGTACGGTCAGCTTAACTTTGAGGCCCGATATCTCGGCTCCGGGAGGAGCTCAATCGAAAATTCTTGCTAGCACATTCAGCTCATTCGAAGGTCTATCCAGCACATTCGGACTCTGACCTAGCACATTCAGTCGGTCTGCTAACTTCACGTGTGTACGGTCAGCTTAACTTTGAGGCCCAATATCTCGGCTCCGGGGGGAGCTCAATCGAAAATTCTTGCCAGCACATTCAGCTCATTCGAAGTTCTATCCAGCACATTCGGACTCTGTCCTACCACATTCAGTCGGTCTGCTAGTGTGAAGTTAGCAGCCTGACCTTTAGAGGTCAATAACTCGGCTCCGGGGGCAGCTCAATCGAAAATTCTTCCGAGCACATTCAGCTCATTCGAAGGTCTATCCAGCACAATCGGACTCTGACCTAGCACATTCAGTCGGTCTGCTAGTGTGAAGTTAGCAGCCTGACCTTTAGAGGTCAATAACTCGGCCCCGGGGGCAGCTCAATCGAAAATTCTTCATAGCACATTCAGCTCATTCGAAGATCTATCCAGCACATTCGGACTCTGACCAAGCACATTCAGTCGGTCTGCTAACTTCACACACGTATAAAATTGGGCAAGAACCTGCCGAGGCTCTGTTGTCCTTCCGCTGGCATTCACTTGAACAGTGGCGCGACGGGACGTGTGTCGCGACGGGATAACTTCGCAAACATTCGTACAAGCATCGGTTTGTCTAAAACATATAGGACTATAGTCAAGATCAGCCAAGAGTAGCCAAACCCAAATACAAAACCAAACCACCAAACGGCATAGCCAAAAAATCAAATCGCCAAAAAAGAGGCGGCAAACAACGGACGAAAATATTCACCAGTGAAATGAACGCTCGATTTTCTTCCACCTTCTCCGACACAGCACCTTCACCCCCTATAAGCAATGCTTGCTATCAACCCACTGGTTCGTGTCCATTAGGCTGACAAAATGCCAATGAATTGGCTGGGCCCATTCCCACAAAGTTTACCCAAAATCCTGATGGCTCAGCCCGCTCAGCCGTTGCGCTTCCATTGGTCTCATAAGTACCTAAGTGCCATGAGTGCGCTGTGTGATTCCGCACCTGCGAAATCGTTTTAACGATCTCAAGCTGCGATTTTGATTTTTTCGGAGAGGAGGCTGACGTTGGCTGACGAGGTTGATTCTTTCGGGTTTCCTGCCGGCCGCCACCGAGGTTCGAAAGCTACCAGCTTTTCCAGGTTGTATTCAGTTCGCAAGTGTTGTGAAGACGCGTTACTGCTGTGTTTGTCTGTTTGAAGCTTTAAATTTGGCTGATTGCTGAATAATCGCCATGGAACCGTAGTCCGCATAAAGGGATGCGGTGTCTTCGTCATTCGCAGATCAAGATTCTGTGCATGGACACTTGAATAAAGAGTGTCCATGATTCTGTCACTCTATATTCAAGTGTCCATGATTCTGTGCTTGCCAAAAAAAAAAACGATCTTCGATTCATGATTCATCCAATGAAGGGAAAGAGCGATACGCGTGTGGTTGGACAGGAAATAATTAATTCTTTGCAGATCTGAAATTATTGCAAGTCTCGGTATATTTTCTAAAGAAATTTTGTGAACTTGAAAGTCTGCTTTGGTGTGCGTCGGGAATCAAGCTCTTGACAACGTTTTACCTTCGTGTTTTCGTACTTTTACAGGAGATCAAATTGTGAGAATATGGTGCCACACTGGAACAAGAAGGTGCGAATCGTTGCTGCGTTGATCCTTGCCGGTTTTGTTTCCTGTTTTCCGTCGAGGACAGAATCAGTGGCCCAAGACAGTGACAGTATTCGTGAACGTTTCAAGCGGCATGTGGAAAGAGTCGGAGAGGTTTTCAAAAGGCCCGATAAGCTCACGAAAGTCCTTCAGACCCTGCAAGAAATCGGAGGTTCCATCATTCCAGACCTTACAGGAAATGTGGGACAGTCGGAGTCGCACCAAAAATCCAAATCCGGCATCTGGAATTGGTTATCCGGGTTCAGAGCAGGGCTTCGCAGCAGGTGGCGGACACCAAACTCGACGAATTCCAGTTCAGAAACAAATGGCCTTCAAACCACCCCAGGAAATGCGGGCAGCAAGCCCGGGCGAATAATCCCCAACCCTGAGGATAAGATCTCCGTAAATTGGCCTCCTGACCTGATACTGGAATCAGAGGAGGAGGTGTATGCCAATGAAGGTGTAATCTCCGAAGAGGAACTTGACGAGATTATTCCCGTGGAAATATTTATGGAAGAACATGATGTTTCGCGAGACGAAAACGGCAATTTTTCGATTGGGGTCAAGCAGGCTCCACCAAGACGACAGCCACCAAGGAGGAGACGGCCAATTAGACGGAGGCAGAACGCAACAAGGAACACTCCTGAAGTGAGACAGGGCGAATCACCAGAAGCTGATATCCAATACGTTCTCGTTTGCGACCCTCAAACCCGGCAGCAGTTTGGGCCAGGTTCACCAATTACAACGTTTCAAGGGCCGATGAACCAGTTTCCGATCCCGAACAATATCGGAGGAATTCTGCCGCAGCAACCGCTTGGAAATCCCTGGTTGTTCCGTCCGTCCGATTACATTCCGTTTTTGAACCGCATTCGGCAGTCCACGTTCCTCGGCATCACAAACGGTCTACTCTTCAGGGGAAAGAGGGACACCACAGGGGATGACATCAGGAAGAATTTGGAATCCATGTCCACGGAAAATCTGTTTCGCATTTTGCATCTGATTCAGACATCTCCACGAGCGAAGCGTTCATTGGTCAATGAAATTGACGACTTGAAAAGATCACTCAAGAAACTGAATCATGCGTTCGACAGCAAAGGCAAAGAAAGTCGAATGTGAATTTTAGTTGGGAAGGATTTCACGATGCAGGGCATCAACAATAGCAAAGATTCTCGCACTTTGCTCACTTTGTCTCAGGGGGAATTCTATAGCCAACTGCTGTGGACAGAAGAAGAAGAAAGTCCCAAAGACGATTTCTGGCAGCATGCTGCAGCTGCGATAGAGCCAAAAAAGCAAACAGATCTGTGAGCCAAAAAAGCAAAATAGCAAACAACACAGTCTAAAGAGCCTAACCTACCCAAACCTATTGATTGATTGATATATTTTATTGTCGGAGTTTCCTCCTTTCAATAAGCGAAATAATGTATGCAGGGATAATTGCACAAATTCAGAAAAAAAAAAACATTTCAAAATAGGCAAGTTAGAAATATGTTTATGCAAAATCCAATGTTACACTCACACGGAAAAAAATGCATGCAACAATTTCAAAACCCGGATCGGCCTCAACGGACCTCATCTTCTAGACGATTTAGAAGTATGGCCAAGCGAAGCTGCGGGGCCTTAAAAATTTTAGACGGTAAGGAATTCCAATCAGTGATACTTCTTCCCGCATGAAAAATGAAAAATTTGAAAAATTTTTTTCCACATCTTTACGAAATGACCACAAACGAAGCTTTAAATCATTATCCTTGCGAGAAAGACACGTCGGCGGGTTAATTGAGGGATGCACATCCTCCCACCCTCCGACTTTTGCCAGAATTTGGGCTATTCCTGACAGACGAAAACGCCTTTCTTTTCACTCAATATCATCCAACCCATCATCGATATCATCTCTGTCACGCTACTCTGACGCCTATAATCCCCCAGGACAAACCGAGCTGCTCTGCGCTGGATCTTTTCGACTGCCGCAACTTGCACGGCTACCCAGGGATCCGCCAAGGCAGTGACAACATACTCCAAGACGGGCCTTACAAGGCACTATAAGCCAGCTCTTTGATCACTTTCGGGCATTTTCGGTAAAAATCGTTTGACGAAGAATACGCCCTGTTGGCTTTTGCGGCCACCATGCGAACGTGCCCCGCCCAATCGAGTTTACAGTTGAACCTGACTCCCAGATAAATTGATTTCCTCCTGCGGAGGAAAGCACTACCCTGTCCCCTTGAAGATACTGAAATTCAAATGCATTCAATTTGATCGAAAAGTGGATAAAATTGCACTTATTTTGGTTGACAATCATGGAGGAGATTGAACACCTACCAGTCCATCATGTTCAAGTCATTTTGTAAAACAGAACAATCTTCAATACTATTAACGTGCGTGTAAATTATATGCAGTCGTCAGCAAATAAACGAATGCGCGACTTGATGTGCCATAGGTCGCTAACATGAAAATGAAAAGCAAAGGACCCAAGATGCTTCCTTGCGGGACCCCGGACGTGACAGGCAGCGGATCAGAATTCTGATTACCGACTTTGACCAGCCTTCCTTCGAGATACCCCACAACCCAACCGACCCACCAATTCCAACCTAACCTAATCTTCTTTTTGTTCAAGGTGTTTTCCCATAGATACGTTTTTGTGGGTCGGCGGACTTTTGCATGGTGTTTGATGGAAAACTTCCCCAATTCCTGATAAATCTAGTTTGCTGCGCAATTCATTCTGCACATGGACTCGGGCATATCCCGATTTTGCGCGTGACCAAAATGTGGAAAATAAATCTTATCCAACCAACAGACGCGTAACCTGCCGCCCCAACCCAACGTAACCTCATCAAACCTAACCAAGTTTTTGTACAAACGTTTTTTCCTGTTTTTGGGAGTGTCGGGACTTTCATGTGATTTTTTGTTGGTAAAGTGGCCGAAACAAAGGCATTTCTCAAGCACACGCCTGGCGCCTGGGCTCCCATCAGGAGAATCGACAATGCAGAGTAAGTATAAAGTCCTTTCACCATGAGTTGTCTGAGTTGGATGTTATGGATGAACTTAGAGTTCAGTATTTCAGCTCCCTGGAACTGATGATCGTTCCCTGAACTTCAACAGGCAAGTATTTTTCTTCCTCACATTTCACATTTTCAAATCTGCAACACTTTCAAGTTGGGAATACCTGAACAAATTTTGGCGCGACGCCAACTCAGAGTGAAAGGACTATGATCTCTCGATTTTGTGCCAGAACCAATTTCGAAAAATATTCATTTTGGCATCCACCAATAATGCATCGCTGACGTTACATTGCATCTCCTGTTGCGCATATTCATTCACTTCGATTTTCTCAATAAAAAATCTATGTATTTTTAAAGCTATTTTCCAAAGTATTGGAATAAAAACTCATTTGAAAATGTCCGTGATTGTTTTTCGTTGATATTTTCTTTATCAGCGGCGCCTCTGTCGCGCCTGATCAACGTACTCACCCGATTTCTTAATTTCAAGATGTTCATTCCGGATGTTTTGTTGGGTTGAAATTTTTTAACGGAGTCTGGAATTTTCTTTTTTGGGGGATACTGTCAGATTTTCTCAATGGGGTGCCTTCCCGCAAGAGAATTCTTGACGTTGAATAACAATTCGGAGTTCACCTCGCCTGCCAAAAAACACGACAACAATGCAATGACAGGAAAAAGTGAAAAAATGTAAAAGGACATGAATAACAAAGAAGACGGAAATTCTGTGATGACTTTTGCGATTCCAATTGAGTCTGAAAAGTTGCCAGGTTTTGGCGGTCCTGCGAACGCATCCCTGGGAAGTGCGAGTTCAACATCTTTGCCAAAGTTCCACAGACGAGTTTTGAAATCTTGCCGATGGGAAGAAAGGGCCTCTACAGAGATTACAAGGAAAGCCCAACCCCACTCCCCCTAAAAATCAGGAAGATACTGGACCGACAGGCTATCGGCCTGGGCTTATCAGCCAAGGAACTCTCACCAATATTTGTCATTTGTTTATTACCCAACCGCGCAAAAGCCATTTGGACTTTGGGTGGACGTGGAACCCGAACAGCAATATGGTGACTTGTTCGCGTCCGACGAAGCGTTTCGCGTTGCGCAACGCCGCCAGGGGGAGGTTCGGGGAGGGGATGTCCCCTTCCCCGAAGGGGAAGAAATTTTGAAGGAAATGGAACCCTCAAATGTTGACCCAGAATGCTCAGATTTTCAAAAAACCAATTTTTCTCACAACTGAAGAAATATGCACAAACAAGTTTTACAAAAGAATTGGAGGGGGGACGAATTCCCTCAGAAGAATATTGAGGGGGCACGTCCCCCCTGCTCCCCGGTTTTTGCGCACCTGATAATCCTATACTGTGGTTCGAGAGTAATCGTCACCCATCACGAATCTTGCTGCTTGTCGCTGAATCCTTCCAAAAGGTGATCTTGACACGAGAGCTACGAGAGACAAGACGTTAGAACGTTAAATTCCCGGGTAACAACAACAAGCTGAAATCACTCATTAGGCCAGGTTGGGTCATTGCGCCATGATGTAAATGGCCACAGTGCACGAAGTTATTTGTCGGCAAACAGGATGCGTTCGGCTTTCCCTGACCCGATGCGTTCGAGCAATTTCAAAAAAGTGTTTCTCCCGACAAGTATTTTTTCTGAATAACCCTGTACAGGGAGATGTTTTGTTCCGTTACACAGTGGTGTTCTGTTTTAGTAGCCAATAACAGGCACAGTTCCTGGGAAAGGCGAATTCTGGCGCAGAATTTTTCGGCTTGGTCCAGGGGAGAATTCATCCAAAATTGCTGAAAATTCTGGATGAAAGAGAAGAGAACTGTGAGAGATCACATGCAAGATGAGTAGAGATGAATATTCTGAATGAAAGAGATGAGAAGTGAACTGATGAGATTTTTTGTCCGCAACGGGCTCAGTTGGTAGCGTGTCTGACTCCCAATCCGAAGGTCGTCGGTTCGATTCCCGCAACAGTCGGAATTTGTGGGTTGGGTCGCGCTCCATTCTGGCTGCAGTGATAGAAAGGGAGACTTTGGTGGCAAGTCTTCTTGTTATTCGGAAGGGACTTCAAGAAGGTGGTCCCGTTTGCAAAAAGATTCACCATGTGCACGTTGAAGAACACTTCGCCCGTCCAAGAGTGGCGGCAAGTCACAGAAACACAACAAATCCTGCAGACACAAACACAGGGGCACCGAACACCAGTGCAGGGATGGTGAATGATTGGGATGAATGGCGCCAGTGTGTGATGAGTTTGTGTGCAAGGCGCAAAGTATGAATGGGTTGATGTGGGCGAAAAGAAGCCCTAGGGGAACACCCCGAAAACCTAACACCGCAGTTTCAATGTTTCAGTCCATTTTCCCATTGTCGCCATTGATGAAAAGGAAATGGACACATTCAAACAGTTGAATGCGCCCACAAATTCCATCGGATGAGCGGATCAAAGAAGTGGCCTTTCTTTGTTTGGAGCCGATGGGCGATGAAGCAAAGCAACGGCTCGTTCGTTGGATTATCACCTCTCCGCGGCCGCGCCAACGGGGACACACCGCGGTGGGGCGGTGCGGTGGACTGACGTTCACTTGCTTGCTGGGCTGGCCTGACTCAGAATGTGGAATTGTTGGATTGAGCAGTCTAACAAGGATGCAATCTGACAAACGCACAGTCTGACACAAGCTCAGTCTTGCAAAATCACATTCAACAAACACGCAGTCTAAACTGTCACCGTCTATCAATCGAGCTGCATATGCCACAGATATTCCGAAATTTTTCACAATTCACGACATAAAATTGCAGCAAATGCGCAAAGGCCCTTTGGCCATTTTAATGCTGAACAACGCCGAAAGGAATTCAAGCCAGTGAATGACACAGAGTCCATGTTCTTCCATTCCAAGTCTTCTCACATTCAAGTTAATTTTGTTTGCAATCCACCCACCCAGTAGTTACGTAAGGTTAGGTCAGGTTAGTCAGGTCAGGTTAGGTTAGGTTAAATTCGTTTTTTTTTAACTAACTAGACCAAGACAAAATTTACAACTGAAATTGGGAAAACAAACTCCATTTTCTGTCAG
>JASGXE010010543.1:0-16714 GCA_030068105.1 Sinentomon sp. SZTP_YWyxl | reverse complement strand
GCATGACAATTTCTCAGAAAATCCGCTGGATTCATTCTCATTTACAATGGTGTTCCGCCAGCAAAACGCATTGCCTTTTCGCCGAGTCGTCCCTCTTTCGACATTAGCGCCTACCTGCGGACGGAACGCGCAACAAGCGCTCGTGCGCACACTATATCCTTCTACTCCGCTGTGGCACAACGAACACACCTTGGAGACTGACCGAGTGGGCGGCACAGGCAGCACATGATGGAGGGAGCAAGAAGAGGCAGCCGCACCGTTCGTCCTGAGAATCGCAACAGTCAACCTGAGTCAACAGAGCCTGTGGAGGAGGCTCAGAGAAAAACATTGCACACTTGGAGTTGGATGGGTTAGGTGGGGGATGAATCATCAAAAACACGGACAAAGCGCTCATCTCTGATCAGCGTCAAAAAGCTTCAGTTGTTCCTTTTCCCGTCTTGTTTCGAACGACCTGCGCTCTGGCGGGAGTCTCCTTGAACTACGAAATTTCACAATGGCGGTCTCAGCTGTTTAACTTAATCATCTATGGCTACGCCCTCAACTTGAAATTGCCGCCGTTTTAGTATTTTTAGTTACTCTGGCTGAGTGAAAGTGAAGTGATTTTGAAGTGTATGACACTGGCACTTCCGGTTAGAATTTTTTGGAGATAATTTGATGTCGATTTGAATGATCTTGGATCAAATTCTCATCGAAATGAAAATTCGTTGTCTCGGATCAGAGAAAACCTGCGATCTCGGATGAGTTTCAGAAGCATTCTTGGAACAGGATTCTGCATTCGAGGTTTCGATAGTATTCTCATGCATGTTGAAATGGAAACCGGTAAATATTTTTGCAGAGGCTTCCTGTTTTTCAACACGCGGCAGAGTCGATTTGCATAAAATGTTTCCACTTTTCAGCAAATCTTGTATGATCTGATTGATGGTTGAAGGATGAATTTCCCTCAAGGTTCTGCGCAGTCTTTTTTGACGACTGCGCAATACCTTGAGGGAAATTCATCCTTTCTGCAAGACATGGAGAAAATGCCCGAATGGGGTAATTTGGAATTTTAAGTTGACTCGGGGTAAAATACCGTTCCTAAACATTTTTGTGACGTATTGCGTCAATGAAGGTAGGTACCTACCATTGATACTCGTAGAACTTCCAGGTTGGTTTCCGCTCGAAGGGAGTGGAACAACGCCTTTTGCTTTCATCGTCCAACCCATCGGCTTTATTAACCTCACACATCGAATCAAAAGATTGTTTTTTTCGTAAGTACGTACAGCATCTCAGCTTTGCATGCGAGGCCTATTTAAACCATGGAAATACAACTGTGCAAGAGGACTTGTACAATCATTTTAATTTTACGTACTGTGACAATTTTTTTTTAAATTATTTTGGTATTTGTCAAAGTTACTGAGGCGTTTCTCTTTCGTTATCGGAATGAACCGGAATCTGAACCTCGCCGTGTCATGATGGTCCGACGAAACTGCGATCACAGCTGGCCGGTGACATCGATCAACTGTAAAAGACAATATATAGAAAATGACAAATTATTGGTCTCCAAAAAGAAAAATGCTGTTTCAAATGGAACAAAACTCTGCGTTATAAAAAATTGAGTACGAACATATCTAGTTTCCGCATCCGGAGAGGTACGAAACGTCAACCCACTTTGCATGTGCAAAACCTTTCGGTCTTCTGGTCGTTGGTGAATTTGCCAATCCAGCCGTTTGATTTTCATTTGATTACCAAACTTACCCAGCCGGGCGTGTCTCGGATTACAATAACATAGCATTGGCCTACTGTAACTCCATCTTAATCCTGGAATGTTATACCCATTCTCTCCAACCCTTTTGGTTTTTCGGCCCAGATCACCCGCGACCATAGACAGCCAAATTTTCAAGACTGTGGATCGCCTTCAAGTGACTCGCCATTGACGTCGAAGAGAAAATTGTTCGCCCAGGACCGGCTGTCCTGCTCATAACCAGTCATGAAAACGAGTTGCCAGAAGTCTAGCGAGGAAATGGAGAACGGGGATTGCAACGTTTCAACTCACCACGCGATGTACCTATTCTCGAGGTCACTTCACTCAGTCAATAGCAGAGCCGTTTTTTGGGTTTCCAGCACCGCAAGCGGGCCTCTTCTCTGCGACAGAAAACACCGGAACCCTTCTCTTCCCTCCCATGGTGGTTTCCGTGAATTATGCATTCCCGGTTTCTTGGGGGCTCTGTTCGCCAGTCGCCAAACCTGCCGGTTGGTCTGCGCCCAGCTGATGAGGATCCTTTCCAGATCCTCACCAACGATAAGCCCTCATCTAATCCCCCGAAAAATAGTCCTGTGTACACAAATTATGGGCAGGACGCCATGGGTTTGAAGCCGATGCGCAGCCTTTCTTTCTTTGAATGATTGGAATCGCAAGCGGCAGATGATTCTGGAAAAATCTGACGTATTCTTTGACGATTCCAACGATTCTGAAACATCTCACCTTTGAAAAATGGATTTAGTTCGCAGCACGGTTCTGCTTTCGACCTGCGTTGGGCCGACCACCATTCTGTTGTGCCATAATCGCACCGAATAATTGCGCCATGAAGTCATCGTCAAAAGTGTCGCTATATGACACTGACGGGCCAGAACCATCCTGATTTGCGATTCCAGTTCCAGCAGATGCAGCTGGCCTGACTGTTGTGGTCGGCCTCCTTGTTGGTGTTGTTCTTCCTGGTCGACCAGGGCGACGATTTCCAGAGTTTCGTTGGGCCAAGCTCACCGCGAACAACAGGCAAACCGACAGAAGGAGGAAGGGAAGCCAGAGCTTCATCTTGTGGAAGTTGATTTGAGGAGCGTTTGACTTGGAGTTTTCACGGCAACGTGAAAGACCGTGTTCTTCTTGCGTCGTGGTCGGCTGCGATGCTCGCAATGAATTGCTCAAATGAAGCGAGGAACAGCTGATGATCGAGGTTAACTGGTGAATGCAGTGGAGAAACAGAGGCTTTTTATTCTGAAGAGCCAAAAAACTTGTCGTCATGCCACCCAACAGGCGCATTCTGATGCACGCAGGTACGTACGTGAGGCGAAAAAGCTTGTCGACCGGATGATTTGATTATTTGCGCGTAAATATCCACCACTTCAGCAATCTCGAAGCAATTCGGAAAATCAGGCGTTCTCATCACGGGCTTAATTTCCGCTGAAAACGGCATTTCAGCACACCTGTACGAATTTTATCGGGGACCATGCGATACAAGTTTATTCGGAAGTCTATGCATTCTCTTTTACGAAGCTCTTTTCGTATTTCCAGGATGTTGCGTCAGTAAAATTGCATCCTTTTCTCCGTTTTTTTTTCTAATAAGGTTTTCAGTAGATGGTTTCACTGCCTGGTCTTATTGAAACAAGATGTGTGGTCACAACTGGCAGAATGGATTATGCACCAAAAAGTATACCACCCACCTACAGCTCATTCCACTTGAAGATATGAGCTGAGAATGCTTCACACTCTTCCATTTAAATGCACAGAAAAACTTTAATTTCTATGCCGAGAATGAAGTTTTCGACCGAGTTTTCATTGTTGAAAGAATTCTGAATTCACTCTGAGCACACTTGGGAGCATTCTTAACTCATATCTTCAAGTGGAATGAGGAGTATCTCCAAGATTTGCGTACGAAATTGAAGAAAAAAAAACTCTCGGTATTAGGCACATGTCATTGAAGCACAGCACCATGACAGCAGCAACGTCCAGCAGTAATGTTGAGTAAATTTGTGCAAAATCATTAAACAAACAAAATTCCAAGTGTGGATAATCCAGCGTGCCAACAAGGCCTATGACCTTCTTTTCGCAAAGGACCAGGCAGAATGAAATCTCGAGATGAGATCACCACGTATATTTGAAGGTTCCTTTTGAATTCTTCAAAAGTTTAAACACGAATAAAAGAAAAACGAAATTTTGGTTTTTTAAATCCCCATACATTACACTGTCCTGAGTTCTGTGTTCTATTCACCCAAAATCCCTCCAGTGGGCCCCTTTGGAGGTTTCTGAGCCAATCTCAATTTTTTCTAATTTAGCCTACCCTCCAATGGGCTTAATTGGAAAGCGGAGGTCTTTTGGTGTAGAAATTACTGAAAAAGCACACCTAAAAAAAATTATGTGATATAAATTGCTTTGTTGGATAAATGACTGAAATCAAAATCCGGCCGCAAACCCAAAAGTGCTTGGAGCCTCTGCACGTAAAAAATCCAAACCCAAAGACATTATTCGCTGGTATTCCCCATTGCAACTCACCCTCAGGTGCAACTCATTAGTCAATTGAACAGACAGATGCATATTTCGCAACAATGGAAAAGGAATCAGCGTTGTAAATAGAAATGAAATTTTCCCAACACAAATCTATCCATTGAATTGGTTATTGAGTTGAACCTGAGGGTGAGTGGCAATGGGGCATACGGCCGGTTTCTTTGCTCAACAGGTTTGAAAAGCGTGTTACCACATACCCGGACCCATTCACCCACGTCACCGATGATCTCGCGACGAGACCTGATCAGCATGACGTTTCCGAGGAGAGCAGCAAAGTCGATGTGCCCTCTGAAAGAGGAGATTCGTGCGCTCCATCGACGTCGGTATTCCTGTTGAAGCTTCACAAATGCGCCAGCACCACGGTTCAAAACATCCTGCTTCGATTTGGAATGGCTCACCAGCTCAATTTCCTTCTTCCTGTCAAAGGAAACTACATTGGAAATCCGAGAAGATTTGACAGAAACATGGTCACTGAAGATATGTGGCCTGTTCTGGAAGAAAAGTTCGACATTTTTACTTACCACACTCGGTGAGTAAGATTATGCATTGCAAGGACGGACAACATGATATTGCGAGACCCGATGTTTTTGCTGTGTTGTGTGGCACTGCCAAACTTTTGTAACGAACAGAGCAATGATGCTCGGCTTTTCCCTATTGCTTGGGCGAATACCGAAAAACGCCTTCTTCTGTCCCACATTTACGAGTACATGCTCCTCTCGCACACCTTTTTCAAAAACATGGGCATGTTCTTGGACAAGACTATCCCAGAGTGGAACTCTCCCCGGAAATGTGTTTGACCATCCACTATTCTGCAGAGGCGACTTCGACAGTTCCTTTGCTTGAATCTGCCAGAGAGCTCTTGAATCTCTCGATGCCTGAACTCAAACTTTAATATTCCTTTGCAACTTGCATCTGTTACAAAGATGTAAAATTTGTTTATTTTTTTTCTTTCGATGAATGTGCATTGCATGTGCGTTTTAGCCTTTTGACAGTTTTTTTCTCTGCATACGGTTGAGACGAGGAAACACCAAAAATGTAGAAATCACTCTATCACTTAAACAATATTTTGGCAGGTTCAACGACTCTGAAATTCGCTACGTCATGAAACCGGAAGCCAAATTCATCACCATTGTCAGAAACCCGGTTGATATCTTCGAATCAATGTATGATTATTACCGACTTGACAAGCTTTATTCGGTGAGTTTTTTCGCTTGCCTTTCAGAGCAGTTGCTGCTGAAAAGTGATTTTCCGCCTTGAGCTGAACAAATACGTGCTCTCGCTGCCTGCGTTAAAGGCAAAATTTTGGCAACCCTTCGTTGAAGCTGTCTGTTCGTGGTCAACCGATGATTGGGGGTACCCACTGCTCTCTTTCACCGCTCTTCTTGACTGCTTGCCTTTTTCCCGGTCTATTTGTTCACTGTTTTGATATATTCGACACCGATTAACTATTCTTCAACGTTTGGCCAATGACAAAATTTCTGCTTTGTAAATCCAGGCCACCCGCAGGCAAGTTGAAGTCTAGGCCACTCTTGGCCAATTTCTCCTCCGAAGGTAGGAAACAGATTATTTCTCCAATGACACCAACGCCTCCTAACTCCAGTGGGCCCAATTTGCAGTTACTTTTCAAACCGAAACCCGGATTCATTATTGATCGATGATCGATTTTGTTAATATTCTCGTATTTTTACGTTTTAGACAGATTTCAAAACATTCCTGGACATGGATTTCAAGCAGAAAATGAACGTCAGCCAAAAAGGATTGAAGCGATTTTGGGGGAAAATTGGGCGAAATCAGATGCTGTTCGATATGGGATTTGACGAGACCCAGTTTGATAATATGAGTGCTGTGAGTGGAGTTGTTGATCATGTTAACTCCTCCTGTGACCGTTCGCAGATTGATAGCTATCATACGCCAAACGGTTTTTGTCATGTCATTATCCACATTCTGTTATTTTAGGCATTATTCACACTCAAGCTTGATTGTGTGCAAAAGACGAAAACCGATTTTTAAGAAGTGCAGTTTTGTGACAAATTTGTACCTGTGCAAATTAATGGCAATTTAGGATTTTGTGGATTACCTATGTTTTCCGTCGTTTGTGTTAATTTGAGTTCGAAAAGCTTGGAACACAAAACACCAGAATCAGACTACTTTTCTGTGGCACCTCATGACGGAGCATGTTCACTTCAAATGAACATTCAAGTGAACATTCAAGTGAACTTCAAGTTCACACACACACCGACTTTTCCTTTTCACGAAAATGACGGTGATTTATCGATGCAGCCAGTCATTTGCCAGGGGATTCAGGTGATTTTTCCTCACATCCACATTGGCCCCTGACTTGCCTGCAATTTCCATCACTGCCTGGAATGGACATTCCGCCGACTCTCCCGCAATTTTATTCGAAAATTCGAGGCGAAAGGCGGCGGAGAAAAGTGTTGCTGGACAGCAATTTTTTGTAAAATGATCTGCACTGCAGCGCAGCTGTTGAATTAATGCGCGATAAAGGCTTTTCAGAACCAAAGCTTTTTTGAAATGAGTCTTCCACATGCGTTGCGGCTGATAAACGGAAAACTTCGTTTCTATGAAGTTATCTGTATGGATCAACAACTTGAATGGAGGCCAGAATATTGTGCTCAAAATGGTACACTTGTCATCTCACCACGTACCGTAAGAAGCAGGTAAACAGTACCTACGAAGGTCACTCTAAAAGTTTTGAGACTCTCAGAAACTGGAAATATATCTGATAGTTTTAGATTACGAATTTTCAAAGCAGCCCCTCCAACATTTACGCACTGCTGCAATCTGACTTTCGGCAAGTCAAAAGCCTCACGCCAGTCGCTTTTGGATAGGGTGTCAAAGATCTGATGGCAACATAAATCTCCTCTTGAAAATTAACTACCTGGCGAATATTTTTTTTAGATTGAAGAAAAACCAGAAGTCACAGAGCCAAGTCAGGTGAATACGGTGGATGATCAATGACAGTCACATTGTTTGCCGTAAAAATTCAAATGTTACCTTTGCTTAATGCGACGTTGTCGTGGTGAAGCAGAAATGCCCTCACTTGAAGAGCAGCAAGGATTTCTAGCTCGCATTTTGTGATGTACCAATTCGTTGTAACTGTTGTTTGTTATTCCAACTTAATTGCCATAACCAGAGCGGCAGTTCTAAAAAATATGGCACATTACTTTTTTCATTACACGCTGTTTCTTTGGTGTCGTCGGTGTTGGGTCATTTTCTGTGGATTCCTGTTGGCGTGAATCCACACCTGACTTTGCTGGCATGTTGGGACTTCGAAAAATGGGATGTATGTTCAACGCCAGTGACAATTCTTAAAATGATGCGATGGCCGCCCTCCTTGGCCATTCTCAGAGTTTGCTGGCTGTTTCGTTCTCGCTCAGCCTGTTGGAACTGCGTTAACTTTTGCGGATCGACAAATGCCTTTCATGTGCAATTCCTCATGGTGGATTTTTGACACTGCTACAGATCAAAACCCCAATGATTCCTCAAACATTTCAAACGTGTATCATTTCAAACGTTTCACTGCAGCGACACTTTCCACAGAAACAGCTGTTCTGGGACACCCTGTACGTCCTTCATCAGAAAGAGAATCACGCCCTCTTCTAAATTATACAAACAACTGTAGATGATGGTTGCTCGAGAAGGCCTCTCTCCGCCGAAAGGAAACTCCAGAATTTCTTTGCACTGATCGTACCTGATCTCTCGACTTTACCACACTTTTATTACCGTGGGGAGTTCAAGTCAGGATTAAAATTTGCTCCGGCAGCAAATGCTTGCCTCTTCCTCACCATTTTCAAAAGCGGCTGGGCAGGGTCAAATATTTGGCCGGAGCAAATTTTAATCCCGACTTGAACACCCCACGGTTATTGAAGTCGTAGTGATGCAATGTCCTAAAATGCTCTGAAGCAAGCTCAATTTCTAAGATACAAAATGGAAAGAGGAAAATGTTTTTATTGTGACAGCAGAAACACGGATTGCAAATTTTCTGTTCCAAGATCTTGAAAAACATCAAAGTTCGCAACCCCAACAAGACCCGGTTTTTCAGTAAACAAACCTCCACAAATCACACAGCTTTCAGAGTGACCTTCGATACAACTACCATAGCGGAGTAGAAGGATATCCTTCTACTCCGGATATCCTTCTAGCCTAGAAGGATATCCTTCTACTCCGTTATGCAACTACTATGCATTCGAACTGCACCTTCATATTAGATCCAATTGAATTTTTCCCATCCCCGAAAATCTATGGGATGGTAGGTCACCCTAGCCCCACCCCAGGTTTCAACACAATTTCCAAGCAAAAACGAGTCAGTATGAAATGGCTCTTGCAGATTCAGTTTTCACAGTTGCATTATACAGTTGCGGCTCACGGGACCCTCTAACCACGTCCGAACGAGTAGGTCCGCGACCGTTTTTGAATATAATTTGCTGGTTTGTCGGTTTTCACGTGTTCCATTCACAGGTCAACAATTTCATCGACAAAATCGAGAGAAGTTTTGACCTAGTCATGATTTCGGATCATATGGAGGCCAGCTTGGTTCTGCTATGCGACTTACTCTGTTGGAATCTGACCGATGTGGCCCACTTCCATCTCAACGGTAGAATTGCGTCGGCAAAGACAATTCTGAACGAAAAGCAGAGGATTGGATTGGAAAAATATTTGCACGTGAGTGCGGGGGTGATGGTGAATATGAAGGCGGGGATTTTTGGTAATGCGTTTGAAGATTTTTGCATTTTAAATACGGAGCGATCCTGAATGCCTGGACCACAAGGGAGTTTTTCAGACTTCTGAAGCACGGGGCAATGTAATTCCCCATTTCGCATGCGCCGCAAAACACGTTACATGAAGGAATGCATTTAACGGCGCTTAGATTGGGAATAACATTGCCCCTTGCTTCAAAAGTCTGACAAAAATCTCCTATGGCACGAATATTCCGAATGGCTCAGTACTCTGACCCCTTGGATTTTTGGCTGTCGCTCCAAGCCAAAAGTCTTCGTCCATTTTGGAGTTAGGTTTCAACTCAAGGGCCATGCATTCAGAATTCATGGCCTCGTGCACTGCAAAACGCATGCATCCCGGTAATGCCTTACCAGCGCAAGCTCACGTAAACTAGATTGTTTTTTTTTTGGCCCCCGAGTTGGGAGAGCTTCTTGGAATTTCTCCTCTACGAAGACTTTTGGGTGACTCTGTAGGTACATGCAGAGATCGCCAGCTAGATTGTCAGTAGATGGTGCAAAGCCATCTTCATAGGGATTGGGGGCTGGGATAGAACGGACTGAGACAGAAGTGGACTGAGGTAGAATTGGACAAAGGAGGGAGTTTAGGATGGTTTTTTCTGCATGGAGGTGGTAGCTTACACTTATCCTACTTAAGGGTCGTTCACATCTTTGCTGTTTCTTGCTGTGCCGCTAGCTGGGCGGCTGGCAAGCACAGCAAGAAACAGCAAAGATGTGAACTATACCCTTTGACAAAACCTAACCTGACCTAACCTAACCCGGAGAAATTAAAAAAATCAGCCACCAAAAATGCAAAAATTCTACCTCAGTTCGTTCTGCCCCAATCACCGGTCCCCTTCACAGTATAGTTCACATTCTCCTATTTTTGCGCCACTATCTTTCTTCCAGGCCGATGTGATGCTTTACAACCGCTTTCTCTCAGTATTTCGTGAGCGAGTCGAAGCCTACAACGTGACCAGGATGTTACAGGACATCACTTCGCTGCAGTTTCTCAACGAAGGCCTACGAAGCAGATGCGTCGCAAACGTCACAACGCGCAAGAATCTACTGCCAGTTGAATACAGGCCTTACGGTTGGAACACAGAAGGATTCAGTCTTCGGGAGCCGAAATCAGTCGAGTGTGAAAACATGGTCAAATCTGAATTGTACCTGACCGAAGAAATCAGGAAGTTTCAGACGCGTAGATTCTCAGAACTGAAATATCTAATCCGCAATTTGGAAATTTCGCCCACTCGCAAATGACACGGCTGTCATGTACCTATGCGTTGCGTGTTAGATATTGGTTGCAGATGTTGAGAAATAAAAAACCGAAATATAGACATGCAGAAATCTTTACTGACTCTTTCATTCACTCGCAGTATCGAATGATTTCACCCATCCTTTGACAAAAATCTCGTACAATTTCTGTCTAGTTGTATTACCTCTTACTCTTATGAAATGTGGAGTTGTGTTATAAAGCCTATGCGGTACGGGTCTGGTACGGGTCTACAGGATGTTTGGCAAAAGCGAAACCTCGGCGATTTTAGACACTATGTATATATCTAGACACTATGTAGATCATTATGTAGATCACTATGTATATAGATCATCATACACTGTGTAGATCATCTAGACACTATGTAGATTAGACACTATGTAGATCATTTTAAACTAAAAAAAAAGACAGTGTTGATTTATCCTTCGGACCTAAAATCTAAATAACAGCACTGAATGCCAAAAACGCCTTCAAGAATTTGAATCAGAATTAAGACTTTTTGCTGAATTTGAATTGGAATTCGATGTGTGATTGTTGCTTGTCGCCAGTTTCCGTTTTGTCATCTCTTTTGTCGTTGTGTCTATTCGTAACTCTTCTGCCACTTCCCAGACGTATTGATTTAAAGGCGAAACAATCTCTATCTCTACTCTCTTTTCTAAAAAGTTAAGAAAGAAAGCCGTGACGCATACTGGCCTGTAGCAGAGCGTCACGCTCAGTGGGGCCAACTAACAGCTCTCTAGATTGGGGGATGAGACTATAAAGGGCATCAATTTTTCGGGACATGGAGCAACACCGGAGCAATGAGCAAGGAAAAGTGTAATGTTGTTACCGACGAAGCGTTGCGCTTGCATTCCCCAACCCCCCATAATCTGCGCCCCTGTAGCGCTTCAGCGAGGAAAAGAAGAGACCTATGAAGAAGCCTGTAATGATGAGTGGCTGAGAGAATAAAGCTGTTGTACCTAATGATGCTGTCGGATTTCAATTTAATTGCGCAGGAAGCCAGGCCGAGACAGTGACCGTTCAGAAAAAGAAACAATGCATGAATGAAAGTTGAAAGATGAAAATGTATTTTTCTAGTATCAGCCTGCCTGACATCAGCTGCATCAAGGCTGTGTGTGTGTGTGTGTTGCCGGCAGAAAGACAAAAGGTGAACAGACGCAAAGGATATTTATTTCATTGCACCGCCCGCGTTCATTCAGCCTGTTGGTGGACCACATATCCAAATCATCGGCAGCGACAGCGCCGAACACGGTGTGATTCGTCATTGAATTTGTTTGCAATTTTACGGCATCTCCAAACTGGACATTCCGACCGTTTGAACGGACGATTGCTCTCTGAGGCCCAAAGAACACTTCTCGAGCGGATATTTCCTTACTTGGGGACGTTGGAGATCTCATTCTGCAATGTGCAACAACAGCCGATTGCGCAGGATGGTGGTCTGTTAGATTTGCGAATGCCACATCAGCGGCATTGGGCAAACACCCGAACCTCCAAGAGTATCTTCACGACCTCGCGGGTGGTGTGGAAAACCACGGACTTAGCCACCTCTGGCTCACTCTGTAATGGGCCAGGCTGGAGCGCGTAGCATGGTAAAGGAGGCGCGAGATGGATTGGGAGTGCGATTGGAAGAAGGATTCATAGTGCTATTGAGTCCGCCAATGTTCCTGTGCAACTTCCTGTTGACAACAAAACCAATGTGCAATTGAGAAAGCCACTTAGAAGGAGCAAGGGAAAACAGGACAGTTGATAAAGTAACCAACAGGGACATATCGTACTGTTTTGGTATAACCTGACAAACAATCCGCCCCAAATGCCAACCACAGCTTCCCAGACCGTCGGAAACGAAAGGGCATGTCAGACGGACGCAAGGAAGTGGCCGCCAAGCGGCCACCTGAGCGGCCGAAGGCCGCTCTTCGGGGCGCAGCCCCGAGAGGGGGTTGGCGGCCGGAGGCCGCAGGGGGCGAAGCCCCTAGTTTTGGAATAAAAGAATAAAGAACATGCGGTCTCGACGCTGCTTTGACTTGTTAGGTCTTGGAGTTTTTTTTACTCTAAATTTCCGGTTTTAATGTCCAATATCTTAGGTCAATAGCACAGAACTCACAGAAAGAAAAATCATCACTTTTTTGTTCCAAATGCTTCCAGGTAGGTATCCGAAACCGCAGTATTTCACACAATATTAGAGAATCGTATGTGATGCCCACGGCCGGCATAAGTGCAGGTGTTGTGACTAACCACCGGATGAGTGTTAGTTAATCTTTTCGAGCATGGCGGCGGCGGAATTTATGTACTCATACGTTCATGTAAAAATTGCGACAGTTCAGACTTACGCAAAAACCCCATGCTTCACAAATTAAAGATACTCTTTAATAACCAAGGTCAAAATCTGACTGCTCCATAGAAGCTCTGGTGAAATCTGACGCTTTAATTTCTACTGCCTTCATAAGAGTAAAACGAAAGTAAAAAGTATCAGAAGCGAGATTTGAATGGGAAAAACACATGTATGAGTACATTAATTCCGCCGCTACAACACTCCACGACAAAATTATTCGAACACAGGAGAGGCATGGCCAGTGCGCCCCTAACTGTTCCATGTTGCATGAAACACGCGTTTAAACTATTCACGCCAGCGCCATTTGTTTCCAAGTAGCACATTTTCAAATGCGCCTCCTAATTAACCCACGGCGTATGGTACTCGCGTTTACATGTTTCACGCAAATTGCGGTGTCGTTTGTTTCCCGGGAGCTCATCGCAAATGTCCCCGAATAAATCCATGGGAACACAGCGAAAAAAAATGCCTCACGCCAGTTGCAGCGTCGTTTGTTTCCCAAGAACAAACTTCGCAAATGTGTCCCTAAGTAATCCATGGCACATAAAACATGCGTTCAAATGCTTCACGCCAACTGCAACGTGGTTTCCTGCCAATTGCAGCGCCGTTTGTTTCCTAGGGGCATGCTTTGCAAATTTTACTCCTAACAAATTCATGGCGTATGCAACACGCGTTTAAATACTTCAGGCCAATTGCAGCGCCGTTTGTTTCATAGGGGCACGCTTCGCAAATTTTACTCCTAACAAATTCATGGCGTATGCAACACGCGTTTAAAAGCTTCAGGCCAATTGCAGCGCCGTTTGTTTCCTAGGGGCACGCTTCGCAAATTTTACTCCTAACAAATTCATGGCGTATGCAACACGCGTTTAAAAGCTTCAGGCCAATTGCAGCGCCGTTTGTTTCCTTGGGGCATACTTCACAAATTTTACTCCTAACAAATCTATGGCGTATGCAACACGCGTTTAAATGCTTGAGGCCAATTGCAGCGCCGTTTGTTTCCTAGGGGCATACTTCACAAATTTTACTCCTAACAAATTCATGGCGTATGCAACACGCGTTTAAAAGCTTCAGGCCAATTGCAGCGCCGTTTGTTTCCCAGGGGCACGCTTCGCAAATTTTACTCCTAACAAATCTATGGCGGATGCAACACGCGTTTAAATGCTTCACGCCAATTGCAGCGCCGTTTGTTTCCTTGGGGCATACTTCACAAATTTTACTCCTAACAAATCTATGGCGTATGCAACACGCGTTTAAATGCTTGAGGCCAATTGCAGCGCCGTTTGTTTCCTAGGGGCATACTTCACAAATTTTACTCCTAACAAATTCATGGCGTATGCAACACGCGTTTAAAAGCTTCAGGCCAATTGCAGCGCCGTTTGTTTCCCAGGGGCACGCTTCGCAAATTTTACTCCTAACAAATCTATGGCGGATGCAACACGCGTTTAAATGCTTCACGCCAATTGCAGCGCCGTCTGTTTCCTTGGGGCATACTTCACAAATTTTACTCCTAACAAATCTATGGCGTATGCAACACGCGTTTAAATGCTTGAGGCCAATTGCAGCGCCGTTTGTTTCCTAGGGGCATACTTCACAAATTTTACTCCTAACAAATTCATGGCGTATGCAACACGCGTTTAAATGACTCAGGCCAATTGTAGCGCCGTTTGTTTCCCAGGGGCACGCTTCGCAAATTTTACTCCTAACAAATCTATGGCGTATGCAACACGCGTTTAAATGCTTGAGGCCAATTGCAGCGCCGTTTGTTTCCTAGGGGCATACTTCACAAATTTTACTCCTAACAAATTCATGGCGTATGCAACACGCGTTTAAATGCTTCAGGCCAATTGCAGCGCCGTTTGTTTCCTTGGGGCACGCTTCGCAAATTTTAATCCTAACAAATCTGTGGCGTATGCAACACGCGTTTAATGCTTCACGCCAATTGCAGCGCCATTTGTTCACCATAGGCACACTTCACAAATTCGTTCATGACATATCCAAGGCGCATGCAACATGCGTTTAAATGCTTCAAGCCAATTGCAGCGCCTTTGCTTCCTATGGCCCTACTTCAGAAATTTGCTCCTAACAAATCTATGGCGTATGCAACACGCGTTTAAATGATTCACGCCAATTGCAGCGCCGTTTGTTTCCCAGGGGCATACTTCGCAAATTTGCTCCAAACAAATCGATGGCGTAGCAACACACGTTTAAATGCTTCAAGCCAATTGCAACGCCGTTTGTTTCCTAGGGGCATGCTTCGCAAATTTTCTCCTAACAAATCTATGGCGTATGCAACACGCGTTTAATGCTTCACGCCAATTGCAGCGCCATTTGTTGACCAGCGGAACACTTCACAAATTCGCTCATAACAAATCCAAGGCGCATGCAACACGCGTTCAAATGCTTCAAGCCAATTGCAGCGCCGTTTGTTTCCTATCGGTATACTTCGGAAATGAGCCCTTGAGCCCATTCCATTCCCAAACAAATCATGGTGTGTGTAAATGGGTTTAAATGCTTCACATCAATAAATGCACGTTTGTGCCAAGGAGTGTTTTCGCGCATGCGCTGCTAACAAATCCATGGTGCAATCTTTCAGCAGAGAGCGTTGCCACAACTTTCCTTTTGGGTGGTAAGAACGTGGCAGCATCGTTCCTGGCCACGTGGAATTACCGAGATATAGCCGTCTCCAAATAACGTTGCAAGCACCATGGCACCCACGTGGCCGCCACAGTGGATTTTCCGTGATGCCACGTGCAAAACTGAAAAAATCACTGTCGACGAGGAATCGAACCCGGCACCTCGTGACTATGAGACTAATGCTCTACCAACTGAGCCATCCTGTTTTCGACAAAAGCTGTACTTTATTTCTTGCTTATGACGTGCGAGACGGTGGCATTTCGGTGGCATTACGTAGCACTTCAGATCACGTCCTGTCCATCGCCTCTGTAAAAAGAAGAACTGTGAGACGGTGGCATTTCTGTGTCCTTGCGTGGCATTTCTGTGTCCTTGCGTGGCATTTCGTGGCATTTCAGATCACGTCCTGTCCATCGCCCCTGTAAAAAGAAGAACTGCGAAACTTCCCGGGCCGCAAGGGATAACGCCATAAAGCATTTTTCTTTTTTGTGGCAACTCGGGTTCTACCAAATGTCTTCTACAGAGCCTACCAAATGTCTTCGAACATACGAGAAATTTTAGAGGTCTGGCCGACACAGGAGCCATCGAATTTCAACAGAGCTAGGAACTCCTGTGTTCGAAAACTTTTGACAAGCAGTGTGGATTCATTCTGGCTGCTGATCAACGGTTTTCTCAAAGTTGCTTTTCGAACGGAGAACGCATTTGCATCAGAAAGTGCTCGCGGCTGCGCTTGCGAAACATCACCGAACCATCAAGACAGAAAATTCTTCATTCTGAAACAGTCTTGTCAACATGATTTTCAGTTTTCGATGAGAGAAACTGCAGGCGACGCTTTCTGCTTGTTCGTACAAGGCGTCGAATGACGCTGATGGATATTATCTCGAAAATGAACGATATCGAGGCAAAACAATGCCCTAAAAGGTGAAGCAGAAAAACGATCGACATGTGATTTAGGCGAAGTGAGCTCTTCAGACTGAGACCAGCTTTGTAATGTGCTTCCCTCTTTAGTCTCTGTTCGCGTTCGTAGGCACTTTCCCCAGACCATTTCGACACCAAGCCTGACGCCTGGATGGATCCAGCTAGCCTGTTGACGGCGTCTTTGTAGGCGAACCCTTTCGGGTAAACAGCACCAGTCCAACCCCTCGAGAAGATTTCTTGACCAATGTGCAAGACGCTTCCTTCGTCGTCCATGTGACCCGTTCTTTGGCCAAAATCTATCAATCTTTCATAGCTGATGCACGCAAATAAGCCCATGGATGCTCGTTCCAGACAATCGTGCACTCGAGTTCCATACGATTCCATGTTGTCAGCTATGTAATTCATTTGGATCGTATTCTGTTGGGCAAGTTGATTTCGTAAGTACGGAGATTCCATATCAATCAGACCAATTTTATAACTATCCCGGACTTGGTACAGGTCTGTTAGCGACTCAATTGTTGACGACTCTTTTGGTGGCAGGGCAAAGAAGTTGAACAGGAGATTTAAAAGAA
>JASGXE010010542.1:0-14509 GCA_030068105.1 Sinentomon sp. SZTP_YWyxl | reverse complement strand
TGGGCTGCTGACGTCAGCGATTTTTCTTTCAAAATGTTCGGCGCGCCTCGTTTTGCCTCTTCCCTTGTTATTGTTCCCTGGATTCCCATAGCGACCTGGTAGTTTTTGCGGCGAACTGTTCCTTAAGGATGGATGCTCCTGGGCATTTGTTCCTTTGCCTTCGGCTGGATGTCGTCGTCAGATTTACTTGAAGGAAAACAGGTCCATACCCTGCATTGCAGGATTCCTGCTAAATCAGGAGTGTTTCTCACACTCTTGGACAGAAGAACATAACCGATCCTCCAGAAGCCACACGCCCATTGGTTTTCAGACTCTTGCTACACCTGGTGCAGGGCCCTTGCTAAACTTATTCGGACCGTTTTAAAAGCCCAATCCAGGTGTCCTTCAATTTTGGATCTGCAGCTTCCAAAAGCATTCTGCAGAAGAGATTTGGTTTTTTTGAATTAAACTACAAAACTTTCTGTACAGCTTTTTATTGCTACACACTATATAATCTAGATTCCTCTAAATTCGCACAGTTATACAACAGAATAATATCGCTAGCAATTTAGGGCTGCTATTTGCGCACAATCTTGTATAAATGTTGGCACAGTTCATTGTACAAATAAGGTAAGTGTTCCATTAAGTAAATATGACATCACGTTAAACGTATTTCGCTTGCAAAGTGTTATGCTAAGCTAACCAGTTCTGTGGACCGCTCCAAGAGCAACCTTTCACAACTCTGTGTACGGATTGTCCGTCGATTCTGCTTTACATAGGATTTTACAGTGAGAAAAACTTTCATTTCTATTCCGATAATTTTCATTCAAAAAATTTCTGCGTGGCTGGTCGAGAAACGAACAAAAAGCTCATTGTTGAATTTTTGCATTGTTACGGATAATGGTGGAGATCACCTGAATGGCTTTGTAAAACAAAAAAAAACAATAATAATAAAATAAAAATCAAACCAGGGGACGCTCCGTATACCATACCATTTCCGTCAAAAGAGTCAATTCATTGGAGATCCGGTTCGCGCTGTAATTGGGCGAAATACAAGCTGCCTCCTCAAAACCTTTTTTTTTATTTCTGACGAAATTCCAACCCATTCCAGTATCGGCCACCCATGGACAGTACAGCTCATTCCACTTGAAGATATGAGCTGAGAATGCTTCACACTCTTCCATTTAAATACACAGAAAAACTTTAATTTCTGTGCCGAAAATGAAGTTTTCGACCGAGTTTTCATTGCCGAAAGAATTCTGAATTCACTCTGAGCACACTTGGGAGCATTCTTGGCTCATATTTTCAAGTGGAATGAGGAGTACGATTCCGACTCCATACCTATTCTGGTCCATGAAATAATCGCTCACTAGGGTGCAAGATTTGCACTGGAGTTCCAAGGGTTGGTGGCATTCCGTGAGATTAAGATGCTTGAGAAGCGGGTAATTTTCCGGGGACCGTGATATAAATTCAATTGGGTATGCACCTCTCCAAGAGAGGCAGTCAGACAAAATCCCTTTATACACGACCTCGGAATAAACCTATCCAGGGCAGGAATAAGCGTATCCAAGATGGGCGGTTTGACAAAATCCCCTCGTAAGGTCTAGCATCTAGAAAAAAAATCAGTTTCCATCAAAAAATGGCGGTGAGAAGGAAGTTGTTGATTTTGATACCGGAGAAATAACCGGTGGAAATAACACATTTTTCACCGTTTTCGTCAGCTTGCACCGCGGGACCTATTTTGGAAATCCAGATTTTGTCATGAACTTTCCTCCGAACTCAAAATCCCCAGGCCATTTCCTCCATCCACAGAAAAAGACGCCGTCTTTTTCTGCGAATTTCTGCTCCACTGGCAACAAAGAATATAATTAAACAAAAAGTTTCATGAAGTCCCAACATTTCATGCCACCGGGTGCAACAAAATTAATCATCCGAGGATGGTGCCGCGATGTCCTTCCACAATGGTTGCATCTCCCAGCTTTCCATGAAATCGGCATGCGTCCTTCCTGCCGGAATTTGGTAGACCCATCTTTCCAGCAATCACAAAAATAATATCCGAGTGGTATACGGCCCGAATATCGTACTGGATATGCCATGGGGTCTCGTCATCCAAACCGCAAGTTGAGTAAATTGGTGCCCAGAAAACCCCCATGCCCGCCAAAATATGAGACCGCCCATACACTGAATTTACCGGACTTGGATCACATGTTGACTGCCTGCCCAGTTTCTGAGGAAACAACCTTCATGTGAAAGAAATTGAAATCCTAAAGATCATTTACCTTTTACTCCTTGCCGTGACATGAAATAACGTCGATATACCAATTTCCTTAACGGTCATTATACAGAGAGACACATACATCTAACAATGGTAAAAACGCAATTGACATTTATACAAAAGCACTATATAGATATGTTAACAGATTGGGCTCAGTGCAACATCAAGACACTTAACAAATGAACCATCAATGTTACAAATGTTACCATCAAAAGATACACTGTATATCCATCAAAACGAAATCAATTTGCATAGAACATGCAAAATTTATGCATATAGCGCAATCCGAAAAGCTGCAGTGCCAAGAATATCGGCAACTGGAACAGCATCCAACTTTTCATATCACGGACGATTTACGAAAACACATCAGGACACATTAAATTCACAAAAATATTGGGCCTCCAGTGCATTATTTTTTATTTTTATTATCAAAACAACAAGGATAAACAACACTCTGGCTATCAAGGTCAATCAAGGAAATGTGCCACACTGTGGTTTTATGGGGTGGGGGGTTTAAAGTGTGGCGAAAGTTGTTTAAAGTGCAGGTTGTGAAAAGTATCAGATGTGTGACAAATGTGGAGGTGTTTAAACTGTTGGGGGTTAAAAGCGTTGGGGCGTTTTAAGCAATGGAGCGTTTAAAGTGATGTTCTGAATTGGTTGTCGAATCCTGTGAGGATTCTAAATCCAATATAAAATTTCAACAATAGCACTGTGTGCTTCCTGTTAATGGCAAGCATCAAAGAACCAACCTGGTCATTTATCTTACCTTTATCTGCTTGGATTCGGCGCACTCCTCCATAATGGGAGCCGATTTGGCGTATCCACTATGCTGGGAAAAGCGCGTAGGATGCGTTGCATGTGGGTTGTGGCTGAAGGGATGGGTCAAAATGGATGTGTCAAAAGGGTTGTGTTAAAAGGGATGTGCAAGAAGGATTATCTGATTTCATGTGTTCCATGTTCCAATCCTCCACGTGTGATGTTATGGACGGCCATCAGGTACGACGTTTGCATCGACCCGTGTTTTTTTTTTTTTTTTTTTGAAGCGACCATTCAACAAATGAATCTCGCCATGTTGAGAGAATGGTTCATTCCAGAACTCCCCAACCGGAGCTTACTGCAGAATGCCTGGTTACAACAGGATGGGGCACCAGCCCACTATGGGCTGCAGGTCTGTGAATTTCTAAACGAAGTTCTGCTGGCAAGATGGATGGGACGAGGATCAGCAGCTCTCCCTGCACCCTTGAACTGGCCACCATGCAGCCTCAACCTCACAACCTGTGCTAATTCCTTGTGGGGCATCATAAAGAAGCAGGTCGCAACAACACACAGCTGCAACAACAGCAACCAATTTGAAGGCATCAATCAGGTATGCATTCACCACGCTAACTCCAACCATTCTGCGTAAAATCTCGGACCGGACATGGACCAAAATGGCGTACTGCGTAGAACACGACGGCATCACACAGACCCTCCACGCGACTAACCAAACGCCTGCTCAGGGACTTTTGGACCACCCTATAGAAAGGGTTGTGTCAAAAGGGTTGTGTCAAAAGGGTTGTGTCAAGCGTTGTGTATACCTAAGGCTTGTATCAAAAGGTTTGTGTCAACAGAGTTGTGTCCAAAAAGGGTTGCGTCAAAAGGGTTGTGTATAAGGATTGTATCAAAAGGTTTGCATCAATAGAGTTGTGTCAAAAGGGTTATGGAAAAAAGGGTTGTGTCAAAAGGGTTGTGTCAAAAGGGTTGTGTCAAAAGGGTTGTGTCAAAATGGCTGTGTCAAAAGGGTTGTGCAAAAAGGATTGTGTAAAAAAGGCTTGTGTTAAGAAAGTTTCGTCAAAGGTTTGGTGCCTGTTTTGCAAAGGACCTTCAGAGTGTTTCTGAAATTCTGCCATTGATTCATAATGGAGCCTGATTTGATTATTAGCTCATGTGTGAGAAGAATTTGGCATGGAGTGCACCAATTCCTATACGGGTGTTTCAAAAGTCACTTCGCAAATGGGTTTGCATTATGTGTGTGTTCTCAAAATGTCCCTTTTCTCTTTTTCCCAGAGGCTGTATTTGTTTTTTGGTTCATTCTGAACCCGTTATTGCAATGGTTCTAACAACCCAGTAACGCGTGGAGCCAGTTTTTAATTGTTGGAGAGCACCACCACACTATTCGCAAAGCCGCAGATATTTTCAATGTGAAAGAGCTGGAAGAGCTGCGTGGCAAACATTGGCGCTTTCTACCGGAATGTCACTCCCTTGATGCTGCACAGCGTCCAGGAAGGATGGTATGGGCGCCTGCAGCATTGTGTCGTCGCGGAAGGCCACCAATTTTTAAACAATATCTAGGATGTCGGCAAATGTCACTTGCTAAGTGACTTTTGAAACACCTGTATATTTCCCCAAATTCCTATTGGAAACTTTGCATGGAGAAGTCTTTAAGAATTATCCGTAGGTTCAGGTAGAACGACATCCAGACACAGATAGTTAAAAATTTGCTACAGTCTATTATCAACACAGCCTTGAATAGACGCTATCCTGATCTATCTGACAAAACAGTGAGATCAGGACAACTCCTGACATAATCCTTCATTCTCCTTCCTCCGCAAGGGTGTAGCGGAAATGGGGAACATCTGTACTAGGTCCAACCAGAAAACGTAGGATAATTCTAAAATAGGAAACAACGATAATTCCCGCACGAAGCGGAAAACCGGGACTGTGA
This sequence comes from Sinentomon sp. SZTP_YWyxl, assembly GCA_030068105.1. Lineage (NCBI taxonomy): Eukaryota > Metazoa > Arthropoda > Protura > Sinentomata > Sinentomidae > Sinentomon > Sinentomon sp. SZTP_YWyxl. Next base: position 9,551 of record JASGXE010010542.1, on the reverse strand, counting down.
AGAGAAGTGGGCCGAGAACGCTACCTTGGGAGACACCCGATGTGACGGCAACGGAGTCCGAGAATTCTCTTTGTGCCAAGTCACACACCATCCCAAGTCACACACCATCCATGCCCACAACACAACATTTACAAACAGGATAACAAATTTTAGATAGATAATTTTGATAAATCGTATAGATTTCACAGACGAAGATGAACTCCTTTTCAGAAACGAATCAACTCTATAGAAAACAGATTCCCTCCAGTTCAACAGCGTCGCTGTATCATCTACTTCTACTACACAGCCTCAACGGATGGCGTACTGGCGCTCATTTTGATCTGGTTGGCGTCAGCAGTCACGCCGTTGATACTCAACACCTGCTGGTCTCGCCATGGCGTCGTAAGAATTTTGATTCTCTGAAATGAGATCAGAAAAAATCACCGTGCATTATCTGTGAGTGGTAAGTGACATAGCTCAGCTGTGTCTTTGATGCATTTTTTCAACAATTCAACAGAATTCAATTTGTCAACACAATTCAAATGTAGTTTGTGGTCAGTTCGAGGCCCAGCTGTGCTAACAAATCAATGATTGTCCACCGACTGAGTAATGGAAAAAGGCCAGTAAACATCTTGTTGCAAGAGATTGCAGGTTAAGTCAGAGCCACGATTCACCGGTGAAATGAGGTCAACGAGGAGCAACAATTCGTGTTCCCAGCACCATTCACGATTTCTCGAGAACATTGTTGCTATGCACTCTTAGTGAACACCATGAAAAGTCCTCGAAACAGAGGGCTGATGCCCACCTTCCGTTGGAGATTTTAGCTCTGGCCCACTAACCTGCATAAATGTCCCAGGCGTTGTGATTATCTGAAAGAGTGCCATTCCTGGTATCATGATCACGCTTGACCCTGTAATACACCATCCAATGGCGTTTGCCCATCCTGGATAGACGTAGTCTTCGTAGGCCAACGGTTCGTAGTTCGCTAACCCGTAGATGATTATGAACTGTGAGAGAGGGATAGCAATCGAACGGTTAAGAAAAGCATATACAATGCTTATCAAAAGTCCTCGAACATAGGCGATTATTTTAAAGTGCTGGATAATACAGGGGCCATCTAATTTCAACAGGCCTTGGTGCAACTTCACGCCTTACACGAGTATCGTGATCTTTTGCAGCGGCATGCGCTGCAAAAGATCACGATACTCGTGTAAGGCATTGATTCTAAATGGCGCCTGAGTTGATAATGAACTCCTAAAGTCTGTTCATTTTCAGAATGGTCCACGCGCTTTTTGCAGACAGGGATGTGCAAATTTGTGCAAAAATCGGGAACTGAGATTTTGAGCTGCAGGCCTCAATTTTCGAAACTCTGTCGGTCTTCACCTCTCAATTTTTTGATAATTTTATTTTTCGGAGTTTTTTCAATTTTCTGTGACAACGATCTGTCTGGTTTGCTGGTCGTTCCGCTCCTGCGTTTAAAATATGCACTTTTAGTGTGCAACGCTGAACCGAAACTTCGCTGGACCTCCCTTTGCAATTATTGGCACCGACCGGTGCCAATAATTGCAATAAATGGTGCGCGGCCACATCTGCTGTTGTTGCCAACAACTAGAACACAGACACACGTATTCATGTCTGGAAAATTTCAAAATCATGTTTGGGTTGCTTTTCCATCTGTGATATGTTTTGTCTGAGCAAACATGTGCCAAATGAAAATTAAAAAAATTTGCCCATGGCGAGACTCGAACCCACTATCTTGTGATCGAAAGTGCAACGCTCTACCACTGAACCACCGGCGCTTTCGGGAATTTCAGTTCTCCAGTCGTGCTTAAATGAAACAACTCGGATATTCAGGCAAAGAATGTTGAATAATTTGGACACCACTGTCCTGCCCCCGCTCCCACTTTCGTTTTGCTGCGAGTTTTTGCGCGGACCATTTTGAAAATGAACGCACTTTATGTTCGAAGACTTTGGATAAGGAGTGTGGCTGGAAACGTTTTCCGGCATTTAAAACTCTCAGCGTCAGGTCAAAGTTCATCCAATACAGGCTGCGTGGGGTGACTTGCAATGTTTCCTGATGAGGCTGGAACCACACAATGAAAGAAGCGACCCAACCGATGACGGAAAAGCTCTCAGCCTGAAAGGGTTCCTGCCATCATGAGACCTTTTAATTTCCCCACAATTGTGCAAATCCCAAAAGGACCTCTGCTCGAGTGTGCAAGCAAAAACCAGGCCCCTGATAGTGGATCGGAAACCTCGCCCTCCCACTCAATCAAAAGTTTGGCAAATTAACTGTGTCGGGGATTTGGTGAAAATAAAAATGGCAAGGCATGGGGAAACATTAAGCCCTTCTCAATCTTACTCACCCCTAGGAAGATCGGTGCGACAAATTTCCAACAGATCCTCCAGTAAATCCCAGGATAAAACCCTAGCATCTCCTTGATATCAGAGCTGAACCTTGGAATGCCTGTTGGGGAGAAAGAAAAGAGTGTTACCGTACCTGCAAAAATTGGTATTTGCTTGCCACTGGAGCGAATGGACAGGCAGCATTCGAAGAAACAAAAAACGGTATTTTTCCCAAGAGCGAACCTGTTGCGACTCTGAGAAATATAGACATAAAACTTCCAATCAGAGACAGTCGGCCGTATTCCCTATTGCAACTCACCCTCAGGTTCAACTCATGGCCAATTCAATTCATGGCCAACTCATGGCCAATTCATGGATGGATTTGTGTTGTGAAAATTTCATTTCTATGCATAACTCTTGTTCCTTTTCCATTGTTGCATTGAAAGATGCATCCTCTGTTGAATTGGGTATTGAGTTGAACCTGAGGGCGAGTTGCAATCCGGGGAATACGGCCGGCTATCTCAAGGCATGCAGCTGAAGCATTGACTGCCTTCACTGACATGCCGTGCTTTTCCCCATTGCCACTCATGTTGAGCGTCAACTCAAATGCCGCAATTCGAGCAGATAGATTCATCTTTGCCATAAATTCAATTTGCATAGAAATTAAACATTCTCAACACAAATCTAACCACTTTCTTGTCCATTGAATTGAAAGTCATTGTGAGTCGCAAATGGGAAAAACATTGAATCGCGTCATATTTTTCAAACGAGCATATGAGTCACATATTCTACTCATTCCACGAAGAATAGCCACTTATGCCAATTCCACTTGTGCAATTGTGCTGCTCAGAGGGAAACCAAAATGCAACATCAACATCAGAAATCAAAGTTTTTCGCTACGTATTTCAATGGTGAAATTTGAAGCGACACAGTTGTAACTTCAATTGAAGTGAGGCATAGAAATGAAAGTGTCAGGTTGTAACATTGGAAAAGGAGAGCTTTTATGTCGTCTGCTGAGTGAAATTAGTCTGAAAATTTCACCAACGCCATTTAGAGATTCGACAACATATTCCCTCGAAATTATAAAAGGTAAATGGTAAAGTACTTGGTAAGCTAAAACTCGCCATAAATCCAAGAGAGAGCGATGGCCTCGAAGAACACAGCAAAGAGCATGGAGTATCCAGCCGCATACCTATCCAACAAGTTGAAGAAATAGAAGCCACCCTGAAATGCGAAGAAATAGAAAGATATAGCTGTAGAAATAGAAGCCACCCTGAAATGTGAAAAAATAAAAGAGACAGCTGCAGAAAAGAAGCCACCCTGAAATGCGAAGAAATAGAAAGAGAAAGCAGCAATTTGCTGTGTAAGCAGCAAGCAATTTGAACAGAAATTGAGGTCACCCGGAAACTCCGACGAAACAAAAAACTGGGAAGGTAAAACTGATTTCTCAGAAAACCCACACAACTCACGTTTTCATCTGAGAGTGAGGAAAGGGGCTGAGCTGGATTACGAGATGATAACCATAAGTCATCTGGGAATAAATGTGTAGCACCGAAACTGTGTCTTTTGTTCATTGTAATCCGATATCAATTCTTGCCTGCACATCTTAATAAAATTTTTGATAAATAGGTAAGCGAATTCAAACCCAATTAAATTTAAATGCGGGAATTGTATCTATTGGGCATTTTTTGGTGTGCGCTGAATTTTGCTAAGCTATTTGCACCTTTACGCTCTCACTCTGAATGCCCACGGAGCTCTTTACCATTTTCAAGCATGTTGCTCCCAGTTGTGCGCTCCCTGCCAGGGAAAAATTATTGAATATAAGACCAATCGAAAATCTGCTATTATTTGCAAGCAATCCAATCCTTACGCGCGGAATTTTGTTGATGAACTCACCTGTGTGCATGAAGTTAGACCAATCAAGAAATACAATGTGAATAAGCAGGCCACGAAAATTTCACGATGGTTTCCGATCATGGCGAATTCGTCGCTGAGAGCCGTTATGATTGCTTCTGACCCACCGAACTGCGAAAGACAAAAAAATTTACGGAAATCGTTTCCGGAAAAACAATATAGCAGAAAAAGAGCGTTTTTTATGGTTCCCTTATCGTTGGCGTACAGAAAGGGGCATAGAAGGACTCCCACTTCTGAACTTAAGCAAGTCAGACATACGTTAATGATTTGTCGTGAAGATACCTTGTCAAAGCATATGCGTGATGCCACTGCAGCACGCATATGCTTTGACATCATCACAATGCGGGACGCTCTTCGCTGGAGTATTTCTTGAGGGCAGAAAGATCGCACTCATATGGGTGCCGTACACTGAAAGAGTATTCTGTACTCGGCCGAATAATGCTATCGCATTTCAAAATTACCACCGTACAAAGAATGGCGAATCTGCATTTCATTATGTGGTAATGATTGTGACATGGAGCCACCAGCACACGTTTGAGATTGAAACTTCCAGCAGACTGTGTGGTCAAATGTACTCAATGACACTTTTTTCAACAATTTTCATTTCATTCATATTCCGTGCGAGAGTCTCAAAAGCGAATTCGCCAAGCAGGAAAGGCGAAAGAGTGAAACATTTGCCAATATAGGTGTAAGCCCAAATAAATGACTGAAAATTTGGGAATGATGCGAAAGCTCATTAATGGGGAAGAGTTGTTTTGCACGGTTGTTGTCAAAATGAATTGAGGCCGAAAGTCACGTTTTTGACGTGGTCAAAGTTTAGGTGACAGTTCAAAAGCCGGTCTGCATGCGGAGTTGACAAAGTTTGTGAGAATGATCTGAGGTTGATAAGGGGCTAGCATTGGTTGACGACAAAGATTCAGATGCCAAGCATAGGAGGTTGGCAGCAATCAACTGGCAGCAACTGGGGCAGGCAGGTTAGATCAGATTTTGTTGGCTTTAAGAATAATTGAGATATAAAGAAAAGAAACCGCAAACCACATCCACGAACTTCGCTACATTCGTAACTGTAACCAAAGTTGCAATCACGGGCAGCACATAAAGTCTAACCATGTGGATAAGTAGGTAAAGTTCCGCCAAACTAAGAATGAAATTGTTAAAATTAGAAATTGCATCAAGTTTCCTCTGATTCGGAGGAAATTCAGGCGGGGTGCACGGCCAACCTGATGTCATGTGAGCTTTCTCACATGACATTAGGTTGGCCCTGCACCCCGCCTGAATTTCGCCCGAATAAGAGGAAACTTGATGCAATTTCTAATTTGTACAATTTCAATCTTGGTTAGGCGGAACAATACATCTGGCAATGAAACATTTACGCAAGAAACGTTTCGGTTTTGGCGACAACAAAGGAAACTCACCGAACTGTCAAGTCCCAGTGTAAGAAGCATCATGAAGAACATAAGAGCCCAGAATGTTGATCCTGGCATGGTTGCAATGGCCTGGGGATAGACCACGAACACCAGGCCTGGTCCTTCGGTCGCCACATCGGCGACACCCTTCCCCGATTTGTGAGCCATGTAACCAAGGACAGCAAAGATGACGAAACCTGCTATGAAGCTCGTACAAGAATTGATGACACTTGTCAGAAGGGCATCCCTGCAGGGGGAAAAGAAATTAGTTTGCCCCGTTCAATATCACTGTCTAGGCTTCATTGAAGTTCGCAAAAAAAATCGCGACGACCACTGCAAAATTGGCCGTTTCATTTATTTATTTTATTTATCATTGATTTATTGCAAAACCAACAAGGAATTGGTTGTTGTGGGGCACGTTTACAAGAACGGTATAGTCAATGAGAGAGAAACAATCAAACGGAAAGGTCAGACATGATAAAAAAAAGAGAAAAACAACCAGGACAAACTTAGTCTCTTTGTTAATGCACATTGGTGACAGGAATTCATGATGAAATTCTAATAACAACCACACTCCCTGAAGAGCTCATGTTTTATGTTTGCAAATCATTTTCGATGCGTGGACGAAAATGTGAAGAACCATCAGGGACTGGGATGCACTACCGTCAGAATGCAAGTATGGCCAGGAAGCCTTTAAAATTTGCCGGCCAGCTTCTGATTATCTTTACCGTCGAGTTTGTGTCTGCGTGCTTTTGTTGTTGTTCCCTGTTTGTTTTAGTGTTTTGATAGCAGCCATCATTTCGGCGTCGTTTTGACAATAATTGTTAACTTTTTTTTATCTAACCAGTAATGACCACACAAACATTTGCCATGTCATTTCGCAGATGTTTTTTGCAAAAGAATAGATAGTTTGATAGAATAACAGTTCGGCAAACTAAAGTTAAGGGACTTGGAAATAATGTCGTTAAACCTGTTTTGCGACATTATTTCCAAGTCCCTTAACTTTAGTTTGCCGAACTGTTATTCTATCAAACCCAGTCAACGTCGAACAGACAATGGCCTTGCTGTTTCCGCTCCAATTTTTAAAACTAATGTGATCTTCAATTCATTTTTTCCTAAAACCATCAGGGACTGGAATGGTCTCCCCTCGACCTCAAAATTCATCTCCCATGCTCGCATTTCCCTCGGCGTCGCACCTCTGACTTGAGATTTTTCCGACTTTTTCTGCAAATGTTGATTAGTGTTTTGTTTTGTTTTTTTTTTTTTTTTTTTTTTTTTTTTTTTTTTTTTTTAGTGCTTGACGAGGCCATAACTGGTCCTGATATCTCTGTGTGTGTTTGTGTCCTGTCACCAGGTCATTTGTGACAGTATTGACGATAATAATAATAATAATAATAATAATAATAATAATAATAAGAATAATGAATGATAAATGGCTCGGAATTAATTCCCTGAACATTCCTCAATGTCCTAGTAGTTGGCGAAAGTCGCTTTGAGGCATATTTTTTCCCAATCCACTTCCGCTTGCGCGTCTCTGATTGGTTGATGGGAATTCCAGCCAATTTCAACATCCAATTTTCAAAACCTAACTTAACCAAACCTAACCTGACCTAACCTAACCCTATTGCAACCCTAGAAAGAGTTGCGAAGCGGTGGCAAACATGTCAAATGGCAAAAAGCGGTGGCAAGGCAAAAATCCAAAAATTGAGGACGTCACAATTTCAGACGACGGGATTGGCTGTTGCAAACTCCTGGTCCGCGGAAGTGGATTGGGAAAAAAATTATGCCGCTTTGAGAGGTTCGCCGTCGCTATCATGGGGGAAAATTTGATAAAACTAACACTTCGGAAATGCGGAGGAGAAAAACCAAGGAATAATGCAAGCAACAGGACAAACAAGCGAAGGCGTAGTAAAAAACGAATACAAAGAACAAGCTGTAGTTGTTATTGTTAGGACAAATAGTAAATCAAAACACGATTAAAAAAACAATCTGCAGTGCAAGTACAAGCACAACAATTAACCAAATTTTTGACGAATTTGTAAAGGCAAATGCTTCGTAAATGAAAATCCTCCTAAAAACAAGAAGTTACTACGCCATCGACAAGTGCGAAATAAAACAACTTGCAGGCGATGATGTTTGAAGGAATGAATGAAAACGTGTTTAAAAAATCAAGTTTATATATGTATAGACACGACAAATACAGAATTAACCAACTTGTAGACGTTGTTGTGGAATTTGTTATACGACGCAAACGCCATCAGAACGCCAAATCCCGGTCCTAAACTGAAGAAGACTTGTGTTGCTGCATCGACCCAAACCTGCAGTGAAATTAAAAAACAAAATATCAGATTTTTTCAAGCGAAAGCCGCCAAATTTCTAACACAACAGGTCACTTGTGCGGTAATATTGTCTCCGAGCGTTTTGACGAGGTTGTCAGTAAGTTCTCTTGACTACCGCTGAAAACACCAACAGGAGATACCGATTCCGGGTCGATCCACCGGAGAGAATATTCCCAGAGAAAAATTTACCCTTTTCCGGGTCCCTGTCAGTGGCAATGTGATCCAATGTTTTTCAACCCTTAGCCACCCTCAGATGGATAGCAAGGGTGGCAAGGAAACAGTCAAATTGGTGTTTCCTTGACGAACGCGCGACTTTCTATCAATGAGGGTAGTTTGGTGGATCATTTGGACCTTCACTTCCACGTAGCAAGTAGACCTTTAAGGAAAACCGTTTAACAAAAAATTGTTATCATGCATCAGACTCGGGATGGCTACGATATCTATGTTGCGGACCGTGCGAAGGGCCAAATTACCCGGGGCCAGCGATGACCCCGAAACACGAAAGAGACTGGTTCTCCAAGCAAAAGGGCAATGGTGGAGGTAAACAGAAGGCCATCCTTCTAGCCTTCTAGGCCATCCTTCCATCCTAACCACATGGCCATCCTTCAATCGCCCAGACCAGACAATTCTTGCAGTACTCGCTCAGCTTTGCCATAAGACAACAGGCTGCCAGTCTTGCTAACAAAATGCTTATTTCAGAGCATTGGCACATGAAGAGGAGTACTGGCTACATCATATTATCCCATTTTCCGAACGCCCTGTGCATTTGAATGTTATTCCTCTTGGTCTGGATGGCACACTTGTTCTTTTCCACCCTGTCCCTCATTCGGTCGAGCGCCAGCCGGCACGTCAACCCATATCATACGTCAATCAGGCATGACGTCGTTTCCAGCATGTGGCAACTCTTTCTCCGACCCAGGCTTACTTCGCACACTTCAGGCGACATGTTAGATCCACGGGGGCGAAACAATGGGGTACAAGGGGTACCGTAGCTGACCGGTTTGCGATAAAAATGACACCACTGACTCCATTTTGGGATTCATTTTTCTTAATCTTCTATTTGGTACCTTCGTGACTAAGACGTGTGGACCCAAAGGCCCCCAGCTTTTTGAGCTTTTTGAGCCCATGCGTTGAGTGCACTCATCCGGCGAGCCCCGAAGTACCCCATATCTTTAACACGACTTCGTTAATTTATATCAACGATAGAAGCCCGGTGACATATTCTGCGAATTTTCAAATTGAAAAATCTTGTCATTCGCAGACTGTTTCTCTGCGCTGCACCGTTTGAGAAGTGCGAGTGTCCTTACGAAGAGCGTGCAGGAAGGAGAAGTCCGATTGACATTACGTGACCCTTTTAAGCAGACACATGACCTGGGTATCGATGTGGTGTTAGAAAGCTTGCTTTCACGGATCATAATAGCGCATAAGTAAGCTAAACTAGTGTGCCTCGCTCTGTGGAGGAGAAGGTAGTTAAAACACTTCTGCAGGCGACTCAATAAAATAAAGGAAATCAACCTTAGAAAGCCTTGGCGGCTTGGCTGAGACTGGAAGAATCGACGTTTTATCC
>JASGXE010010541.1:0-14073 GCA_030068105.1 Sinentomon sp. SZTP_YWyxl | reverse complement strand
AAGCAAAAACAAAAACAACAGAAGCCAGAATGAAAAAACAAGATTTGCCACTGTGGCCATTCCGACCCCCTTGCAACAAACAGCCGTTCGTCCTGCAGGTTAAGGTCACGCATGTGAAGAGAATTCGGCTGTCCGGGGGGAAAATTCGCAAAACAGGAAAAATGCACGGAAAACGAAAAAGTGATGTTTGAGTTTCGGAAATGGCAACGTTGCAAAATGGAATGGTTTTGGCAAACGTGAGGAACTTTGAAAAGGAATTTTGGAAAGTGGTCTTGGGATTTTAAATTTTGGGGTTTGTTTTTTGGAAATATTTGGGGGGTTTTGTTGCAAAATAAATTATTTGGTGTGAGAAAAATTCAAATAGTGGAAAAATGTGACGATTTTGCGGGAAATGGGTTTTTTTTTTGAAATTTTGCGCATCATGTGTTCGCGACACGTTTTTCGAAAATGCCGAGAACGAGAGAGAGCTGGGACGCCGTCTGTTGGGAGCTGCCGTGCTGAAAGGTTGTCGCGGCTGTTGGGAGATTTTGAAAAGTTTTTGGGGGGTTCCAGTCAAATTACTTCAGGGGGCATCTGCGAATTCGAAGTTCGTCGACAGGGGAGCTGGATTTCGTCGGGAAAAAAGCAATTCCTGTGGTTTTGGGTGGACGTTGGTTCGACAAAATTTAAAAGTCAAAGTGAAGTCTTTCGTCGAGTCGCCATTTTGTCTATCTGTGATAATTGAACTTGTTTGCCGGAATCAATTTCTAGTCATAATTTTCGCCTGTGATATCATTCCACCGTCGCTTTGATATTTCTTCGTGTCATATAATGCAAAATTTCTTCGTCGAAAAAATATTTCGGAGACTGTGAAACTGCCATTCCGTCGATTGGGTGATACTTCTGTGCTGTGCACGCCGCTGGTCGAGTTCGGAGAACTGTTTCGTGCTTGACTGTTGCCGGAAACATATGCTGTCGTCGAGTTCTGACTGTTGCCGGAAACACAGTTGTCGATCTTCATCTGGAATGGAGCTGGTTTCGGTGCAATCTATAGACAATTAAACCAGTCAAGTCGATTTACAATCTCCCTATTCTCTCCGCAACTCCTTGTTGCAACAATTGCTAAGTCAGACGCTATTCCTGACTGAGCAACCTTTCATGGCCTAGATATAGTCATTCATCAGCTGATCGCATCGTTGTCCCCGCCATATCGTGCATCTCCTGCTTCTGAAGAGGCCATGCATGACATCGTTGACAATTTATTGAAGCAGGGTCTCATTGTGCCATCAATGTCGCCATACTCTTCCCCGGCAATGGTGGTGAAAAAGAAGCTGAGTGGTCATAGGTTAGTTGTGAATTATAAAAAACTGAATGCCAAAACAGTGCCAGTAAGTATGCCACTTCAGAGGACGGAAGCAATCTTTGATAAATTGAGTGGGGCTACTGTTTATAGTTTATTGGACATTAAAGAAAGCTTTTTCAATATCAACATTTCAGATGAGAGGACACAGGATGCACTTAGTTTTGTCACACCTTTTGGTCAGTACAAACCTCTGCGCTTGCCTCAAGGTTTGAAGTCCAGTAGTTCTGTTTTTCAGGCAGCCATGAATCAGACTTTACAGGAACATCGGAAATATACTTCGGTTTTCATTGATGATATAATTGTGTATTCGAATGGATTGGAGGAACATGCTAAACATCTGGAGAGTGTTCTTCGCACTTTAGAACAGAGTGGTGTGTCTTTGAACAGAAAGGGAATTATAGCCACGGATACGGTCGAGTATCTGGGTTTTAAAATTCAATCGGGACGTGTTACACCTAAGGCTGATAAAGTCCAGGCCATTCTTGAATTGCCATCACCAAAATCAATTAAGGATATTCAGCGTTTCAGTGGCATGGTGAATTTTTTTTCAAAGCACATCCCTTGTCTAACTCATATTTCAGAACCAATAAATGAACTTAAAAGGGGCAACAAGAAAAAATTTTTCTGGACTGCTGAGGCACAAAAATCATTTGAAAAGGTAAAAGAGGTACTAGCTCAACAATTGGCTCTTTATTTGCCTTTGCCAAACAGGAAGTTTGTCTTAACTACAGATGCATCAAATGTTGCCATTGCTGCCTTATTATCTCAAGTGGATGAGGAAGGTGTGGAATATCCAGTGGCGTTACACAGCAAATGTCTTCAAGGTTATCAGAGGAATTGGAGTTCGGTGGTGGCTGAATTGTATGCAGTAGTTCAAGCAGTTGACAAATTCAGTACATACCTGGAGGGAGCCCCATTTGTTGTACGAACGGACAATAGTGCGTTAACGAACTTGTCCACGTTTAAACACACAAGGGGTAAGGTCGGCAGATGGTGTCTTTTTTTGTCTGGCTTTGACATCACATTTGAACATCTGCCGGGAAAGGCAAACTTCCTAGTTGATTATTTTTCTAGGGTGGCGGTTGCATCTGAGGTCCATTTTAATGTGTCACAGCTTGTCCCCGTACAACTGGTTGCTTCATCCCTGAATGTCCCCCTTTCGGTGCATGTTGCTGCTCTTTTTCCCAAGCGAAAAAGATTTATTTCTGAATCTACTTGGGAAATTGATGATCTTGTGTATTGGCATTCATCATGCATCTGCAGTTTACTTATCACTTTCAATTATTATCATGGACACATGAGATCTGTGCATTTTCTCTCTGTTTATGGAGATATAATGGATGGGGTGTCATCAATGCAGGAATTAGCATTACTTTCATCTCATTTTATACGTCTCTGGTCAACAGGGGACTGGTCACTTTCTTGTAGTTTCCCATCCTTTTTGAGAAGTGTGAATGGGAGGAATGGTGATGTTCCAGAAAATCTTCAATTGCCATCCTTGGAGTTACTTCTGGAATTTGTACACACCCTATCAAAATCTGCTTTTGATTTTGGTCTAGTTCCATTCTCAATGGGGACATTTATGGAAATGTTAGTTTGATGGGGCCCTTTTCAATTCAGATCACACACTAATAAACGGGGAGGTATGTAGGTAGGTAGGTATTGATTTTGACTTTAGATAAATAGTGTCTGTTTGGTTTTCTTGGTTGTGGGACCGCCTCCGGGTTATAGGGTCCATGCAGTAATGTAACCAACTAGGAATAATTGCCGGATAGATACATTGTCTTTCTTCAGAATCATTATTATTATTATCTTTTCCATTTCGTTCTCTTAATGATGTATTTGGAATGTTTTGGATTGTTGATTTCTGCCAGGGATAGCTTTCGGCATTGCAATTATTGCTGTTTCTCGAGATGTTGCTTCCTCCTGCAAATTGTTTTTTTTTTTCTTCTTTAATGTTTTATGAGATTTTATAAACTGTTTGGTGTGAATGAGTGTGAACGAATGTTGGTCTATATAAAAATGCTAAAGAATTGCATTTTGATTTGGAAAGTTGGTGGTCGTTTGAAAACAAGGGATCAAATGAAAGTTCAAATTTTGCGAAAATGCAAATTCTGGTTTAAGCTCAGATTCTGCATTTTCTTCAACGTTTAACGTTGTCAAATTTCGGCAGGGGGGCATGAAGAGAATTCGGCTGTCCGGGGGAAAATTCGCAAAACAGGAAAAATGCACGGAAAACGAAAAAGTGATGTTTGAGTTTCGGAAATGGCAACGTTGCAAAATGGAATGGTTTTGGCAAACGTGAGGAACTTTGAAAAGGAATTTTGGAAAGTGGTCTTGGGATTTTAAATTTTGGGGTTTGTTTTTTGGAAATATTTGGGGGGTTTTGTTGCAAAATAAATTATTTGGTGTGAGAAAAATTCAAATAGTGGAAAAATGTGACGATTTTGCGGGAAATGGGTTTTTTTTTTTGAAATTTTGCGCATCATGTGTTCGCGACACGTTTTTCGAAAATGCCGAGAACGAGAGAGAGCTGGGACGCCGTCTGTTGGGAGCTGCCGTGCTGAAAGGTTCGCGGCTGTTGGGAGATTTTGAAAAGTTTTTGGGGGGTTCCAGTCAAATTACTTCAGGGGGCATCTGGGAATTCGAAGTTCGTCGACAGGGGAGCTGGATTTCGTCGGGAAAAAGCAATTCCTGTGGTTTTGGGTGGACGTTGGTTCGACAAAATTTAAAAGTCAAAGTGAAGTCTTTCGTCGAGTCGCCATTTTGTCTATCTGTGATAATTGAACTTGTTTGCCGGAATCAATTTCTAGTCATAATTTTCGCCTGTGATATCATTCCACCGTCGCTTTGATATTTCTTCGTGTCATATAATGCAAAATTTCTTAGTCGAAAAAATATTTCGGAGACTGTGAAACTGCCATTCCGTCGATTGGGTGATACTTCTGTGCTGTGCACGCCGCTGGTCGAGTTCGGAGAACTGTTTCGTGCTGCTGACTGTTGCCGGAAACATATGCTGTCGTCGAGTTCTGACTGTTGCCGGAAACACAGTTGTCGATCTTCATCTGGAATGGAGCTGGTTTCGGTGCAATCTATAGACAATTAAACCAGTCAAGTCGATTTACAATCTCCCTATTCTCTCCGCAACTCCTTTTGCAACAATTGCTAAGTCAGACGCTATTCCTGACTGAGCAACCTTTCATGGCCTAGATAAGTCATTCATCAGCTGATCGCATCGTTGTCCCCGCCATTCCAAGTCCTTTCTCCCAGTGGAATCGAGTTTGTTAGCCCTTCTGGCAGTTGAGGTTAGTTTGGTGCACCTTGTAGGTAGTTCTTTGTTTTGCCGGCAATTACTTGTCAGTCTTGTAGTCAGGTTAAGTTATTGGTCAGTCTAGTCACATGGTCATTCATCTAGTCATACCTACAGAATTTATTTTGTCATTGAGGATTAACGCTGAGATGATTTTAAATTTTAATCAAAAATGGTTTTACATGGGGGGTGTGAGTGTGATGTATGAATGAAGGGTCGCTCCCTTATTAAACATTGAAGAGCTTTCTATTTTTGAATTTCAAGTGCATATCATGCAGAAAATCATTCAATACAATTTTGGCCAATGATTTAAAAATTGAACTCTTGGTGTTGGCTCTTTTCTTTGGAATCATAGCTTGAAGTTTGCCATTTTCAGAATAAGGAGTCTCATGTGAGCTGAGTTAGTCGGAGCAGAGATTTTACCCAAGTCAGTACACACTGACCTACCACCAGTCCAGTATTCACTTCACATGCAACACCCGGGACGACGCACCGTCTCCCAATTGTCGCTGGTCCTCTCCGTCCCAACCACCTGAAAGGTTTACTTTGTCGGGAAGCAGGGTTGCAAAAAAAACGAAACATTTGTTTTAAAACAAAATTGGATGTTTTAAAAACTTTTTTTGTTTTAAAACAGCTAGAAAAAAAACTTGTTTTAAAACATGATTTTTGTTTTAAAACAAGGTGTTTTAACCTTCTTGATGCGATTGTTCCCAAAAGTCCCGCCCTTAAGGACTTGTCACGTGACGACCTTATTTTGGCAAAAAAAATCGATTTCGTTTTTTTGCAGAACTTGTTTGATGGAACACTCCCGCAACATCTGGCAAAAAAAAAATTGCGAAAATCCATCTACATCTGTCGATAAAGAAGCAAAAAACCAGCATGCCTCAAAATTTGAATTCAGAAATGCAACTTGATTCAGAAATGCTGGAGTTGAAAGCTTCCACAGATTGGGGTTTCAATGGCTTGCCCTCTGTATTCAAATAAATGCCACTCATGGCTTGCCCTCTGGATTCAAATCGCTCTTCACGACTGCACAAAACAAAACCAACAGGCCTCAAGGACAACAAAATTGCCAGCTGCTTTTCCAGTCCCGAGTTCCAAATGCATTCAAAATCAAAATTCATTCGCTGTGTTTCTGCGCTGGATGGTGGTCTGTCATTTCAACGTTGAACCCAATTTCCTGTTCATGCTGTCTGCAACAAGAGCCATACTCATTGATCTATACACATACATCCATGGCCACGCCATGCTTGCCCCCTTCCACGTCCTTTGGAAACATCAAAAACTCATTCTCGTTCGGATCGAATTGAAATGAATATGCATGTCGGCTGGCCCGGTCTGGCCAAGTTTTGCTTCTTCTGAGTGGACTGGGATGGGAGGAGGATGGGCGGGTTTGAGGGGGCTTCCCCGCAGCCGACATCTGTGTGATACTCTTCAGCGTAAACAAAAGAAAACAACTCAAACAAGCAGCTCTGTAAAGACCAAATCGCTCCATCTTCTTTTCCCTTTTTCTCGCATATCATATTCGGCGACACAGCCAGTGCCGCTGCAGGCGAACGAATTGTTTCCAAACAATGCGGTTTTCAATAATGGGTATCAGAACCCTCTCCCCAGCATCCCCGACTATGAGTACCTCACTCACCTGCCAGGGAGGAATTCCAGATCAAAAGAAAATCACACACATTTACAGAAAACGAAAAACGAACTTTTTCAACCTTCGCGTCTTGGCGGGAAAAAGTGGCTGCGGACCATCGCCAACGATTGGGTCGAAAACGTCCCGGATTTTGCGCGGGAAATTTGAAAATTGCGGAAGTATAATTCATTCCAGAACAACACACGAAGGGAATTTTTGAATCTACTGCAACAGCGGGACGATTTCGTCCCAATCGTTACCCTGGGTAAAATCCTTTCTACCCTTCCTCGAATCAAGAAGGTTAAAACAAATATTTTTTTCCTTTTTCTTGTAAAACTGGGTGAAGCCCGAGTGAATGCAGCAACATACCCTGGGCAGTACCAAGGCAAAAACTATCAAATTTGCCCATTGGCCACTGCAAGATTCCATATTATTTTGAGCACACAATGCACGTTTAGCTCCTCAGTCCTCAACTTCACTCGCGGTTCGATATGGCGGGTACCTACGTGAATAAACTCATTTGATGTGCTCCAATTTGCAGCAATGGATAACGTTCGGGATTCGGGCTGCGTAAATATTCCTGGAGATATTCCAAAATTCTTGGAATTTTGTTGGATTCTATCCATTTCTATTTCTATTTATTTATCATTGTTCAAAAGTCAACAAAATAGCAAGAATTATGATGAAATACAATCCAATTTTCACCAACCGCACCCAAATTTTATTCATTAACCATTACAATTTTGTGATCGTGATGACAAAAAAGAATACCTATATAAAACAACTCACCATAGGCTATACCCCAAAAGAAAATTGTTCAGGTGTTGATTTTTGCTTAAATATTCCTCATACACATCCTCTATCCTTTTGTTCTCCTATTTGTTTTTGAGTGTCAAAAGTTCAAAAGGAAATTAGGCCCCTATTCACAAATTCCCAGGAAATTTAGGTACAACGAAAATTACCGGAATTTGAGAATTAGATTTCAAAGAAAATTCCCCGTCAACAAGTGGCAAGTGCAATGCTTCCTGTTCCAAGTTACAAATGCTCCCAAATCATGAAAAACATTTGACAATTCTTGTTTTTAATATTACACACTGTTTTCAAGCAGGCACTCAGCATTTGCTGGACTCATATTTGTTTTCCAATCTGGTTGTTTTTTTTTTGTTTTTTGTGAGTACCTACCATGTCCCTTCTTAGTTATTAACAGTACTCACCTACCGAATGCCTGGACCTGTTTTAAGTAGGTAGGGGCCTACCTATTTTATTTGCATAGGTCCCTGTTTTTATTTTCCTTCCAAGATCAAAAAATGCATGTGTTTTGTTTGATGCTTTGGTCATATCATTTGTGGTGGGATAATAATTTCTCAAGAGGTTACCAGATAGAAACAACCACTTGCCAATGAGTCCTATAGGTACTGTTTTCTTCTGATTTCTGATCACCCGCCTGCTCCTTCTTCATGGTGTTTCGAGGTATTTATTTGGTTTCTGGCAACAGGACAATCGTGACAAATGGCAAACCATTCGCGGTTTAAAAAGAAATAAAGTTCATGATCATGATCAAAAATAGGACAGAATGATGTGTGGATATTCCCAAAGTTGTACCAAAAGGAACATTGCCATAAACTAAGTTCTTGGGAACAACATACCTAATGACTCTGGGTAACAACATGGAATTTTGCGATGACCTGTGACATTCCATTTCAGAATCTATCGATTTGGATACAGATGCAGATGGTGCATCGTAGAAATTGGTTGAACATGAGCGCAGTAGAGATTACATTTAAACAGTCAGTCATGTATTTCCACATGTTTTGAATATCCATTGTTTTTTCTTGCAAGTCACTTTTCAATTAAATAAGCACACCACCAAGTGGTTGGTTAAGTTTAGAGGGTGTGTGAGATTTTGAGGTTTGTGACAGTGTGACGTAGACATGATTATAGGGTGAGGTAGGAGGGAGGAAAACTGTGGAAATGAGAGATCGGAGTGATTTTGATGTTCCACTTGTTCAGTGGAACTTGATGACACCGGCAAGGGCGCAGATCCATGGTGAATATTGGAGGGGACGATGAGGAAAAAGTCTTTGTTGTACGAAGCGTTACGCGATGCGCAACGCCGGGGAAGGGGTTCGGGGAGGGGTGTCCCCCTCCCCGAATTTTGAAGAAATTTGAAAAAATGGAACCTCGAATGGTGCTCAGAATGCTCAATTTTTAAAAAAAATCTGATCATTTTCCTTGCATTCCCCTTCCGTTTACCACTTCGAACATTTTGCTGCAAAAAACACGACACGACCAAACACCACCACAACCACGAAAGTGCGATCGCGTCTCAAACACTGGACTCAACGACACTCCTTTCATCATTTCAACTTCAGATTTCAATTCAGGATTCTGAATTTTCTGTCTTGCTTTCGTCATCCATAGCCAAATTTCCATTCGCCCTTGTCCGTGATTTTCATGAACTGCCGTCGGCATCACGTCCCATTCAACAAGCCCGGATTTAGGCATGGGCCGACGGGGCCCGCGGCTGTTGGGGCCTTCGAAAAAGTTGCGACTCCGGCCCCCAGAAGTGTAAGAAATTTTGCAATTTCATCACTCATTTTGATTTTTTGCTGTGGTTTCTCAGAGAAAACAGAATCTGGCACTCGGCTTCATATTCGATATGGGAAAGAAGATACGCGACACAGTTCAGCTTTGTCGAAAACAATTCACAGCTCTTCAATTATTGGGTGGGACAATTCATGACTTTAAAAATATTGGAGGGGACGTGTCCCCCCATGATCTGCGCCAATGGACACCGGACAGCTGGAGTTGATAAGTGAAAGTAATGGTGAACATGATCATTGATCAAGGCAACCTGGAGCAAAATTCTGTTTTGTTCGTTATTTTCCAATTATTGTGCTTTAGACTTTAGTGCACACCAAGGTAAAAAACGATTTGTTCGGTGAAATTTGTTAAGTAAAATTATTTTTTCATCATAGGCCCATTAATTCATCTTTGATTCATTTCTGAGCAGGTACCTGCCATTTTTGACCTGCAAAATATATTTTCTTGACTAGATGTGACATATTTGACATGCACATGCTTCTTTTTCAAGAAACAAAAAAAAACATGCAAGAAAAAATGTTTTTTTTTACAAAATAATTTTTTTTTGAAAATGTTACTGGCATCAAAATTAGCCCATTTCCAAAGGAAAAATTTGTTTTGAAACAATTTGATAAAAAACACCTGTTTTTGTTTTAAAACAAACTGTTTTAAAACAAAAATGTTTTTTTTCAAAGCCTTGTTTTAAAACGTGTTTGAAACAATGTTTTAAAACAATTTGTTTTAAAACAAACAACCCTGTCGGGAAGCGAAAAGGACCAACGACCGGAATCCGATGCGCTCAAGAGTTACAGTCACACAATCTCAGCACACTCTCGACTGGCTCCACAGGACAGACCACTGCTTCACCGCAAAAACGTCGGAAACAACGCAAAAAAGAATCGAAACACTGAAAAATGGCTCAATTGGCGGCCATGTTGGAATTTCGAATTCGAACCAGTGTTGCCAGACAGTTTTTTTCATTTTGCGCAAGATTTTTTGCCCAAAAACCGCAAGAAATCGCAAGATTTTTTTTGAAATCCGCAAGAAAAATCGCAAGACAGGAATATTTGCTGTTTGCAGGATTCTGCACCGAATTTTGCAAAAAATTGCATCGCAACTTGGGTTCACGACAATCTCTTTCTCATGCAGTTCAAAATGGGGTCGCTTAAAAAACATCAATTTTCGGAAGGTCCAAAGGTGAAGGCGTGGATTGGTTCCTCTTGTCCATGAAAAAATGAAACAAAAAAATGAAATAAAAATGTGCAATGTTGATTCAAGCCCCACAACATTGCCAACACAATCCCCTATTTTCGCAAAAAGTTGAATTTCCACTGGTACGCTGCAATCACTGCATTACGCAGAATTTATCAAAGTTGAAAATGCCATGGAATTTATTGGGAGCAGCCATTTAAAACATGGGCAGCCATTTAAAACATGGTCCTTCAAAACCGCGGATATAAATGCGTATTCTGCGAAATATATGCGGATATAAATGCTCTTTCTTATCTACATTAATGACTTGACCAGAAATGTGTGCTCAAACATAAGATTATTTGCTGGTGACATTGTTATTTACCGCATTGTAGAGTCATCTGTCGATTCCAAATTTCTTCAGGACGACCTCAACTCCATCCAAAATTGGTGTGCGGTCCATGGAAATAAACATTGCCAAGACCTCTGTAATGTCATTTGCCTCATCCTTACCTGTTTATTATGATTATGTGGTTGGTACAACTTCTTTGCCGAGACCACATTCCGTCAAATATCTTGGTCTGCTTTTTAATCCAAAACTTAACTGGAGTGAGCACATTTCCCAACTAGTCAAGCGTGCCACCAATCAACTCAAATTCCTAATTAGACATTACTCATATGCATCGATCAAGGTTAAGTCAATCCTGTACTTTTCAACTGTCCGATCAATTCTAGAATACTCCACATCAACCTGGGAGCCCCATCTCCAGTGCCATATCAATGCACTGGAGGCGGTTCATCGCAGAGCTGTTAGGTTCGTTACAGGAAATTTCAGCTTTCAATTTAGCGTCACTACCCTCAGGGAGGAACTTGGCTGGGAGACTCTGAGCATGAGAAGACAGCTCCATGGCATCTCAATATTTAAAAAATGCATTCTTGGTGATGGTGGCTGGAGTGAACTAACTTCAGCCCTATCTCAAAACACAGGTTGCACAAGGTCAGGCGACAAAGTTACATTTATTCCTCCCCTACTGCACAAAAATGTTGATAGGTTCTCCTTCATTAATCAATATATTTTCATTTGGAACAGGCTTGGCATCACATCTGAAATGCTAAAGCTGTCAGAGGAAAAATTCTTGTCCCTTATAAAGTATAGGCTCACTTCGCTTGCAGCACGTGATGATGCATGAGCTTCTTGCCCCTTGGTGACAGCATCACGCTTCTGTCCATGCAATTTGCTCCCCACGTTTTCGTTCACTCCAAAACTTCAGCAGCGGTGCTGATAGAATTTGGCTGGAGGGGTCTACTTACCGCTTCGGCGCGAGAACTTCCAGCCCACTTCTTGAAGCACCACTTGTTGTTTCTCTTGCTTGGAGTCCAGTCCTGAGCTTTCTCATTATTCGGCTCATGCATTTCTCGGCTGTGAACGGAGCAATTTTCTAGGTAGGAATTTTTTTCACATATGTAGGATAGGAATTTCTCCTAAACTTGCCTCACTTGAAAGGTGTGCAGTGGGTAGGTACTGTTTAGCAGTCAGCACCTTTATTTATTGTTGCCTTCTTTCTTTTCTTCTTCTTTTTTCGCTATGGAGGAAATTATTTGCACCAAAATTATGAAAATACTTGTGTGCTAGGTGTGCTGCTTAAATTATTCCATTTGAATTGGAACTCACTTGCTTATCCGACTGAGATCTGACTTCGTTGTATTCGACGGCGAAATTTCTGAGACAAGTTTCGATGACGCTTGAAAAATGACCTGGTATGTTTACATGCTGTCAATTTTTTATTTATTTATTTACCTACATAGGTATTTATTTATTTATTTGTTTTTTATTGGCTTGTAAATGCTGCCATTGCAACTGCAACTTTGTATCCACGTCGATACTCTGCTTGCATATTTTTTCAAACTTCACTTTCTTGCACATTGCAATCCCACTTTGGGTTTGGAAATGACGTTTCGCCCAATAATTGGGTCTCATTCGTGTCGGCGATGAGGGGTCGCGCCACTTTTTGCTGCTGGCGTTGGAACCATGGTCGACATGACCATGCTTTCAAGATTAGCCTTTATCAACCTTCCAAAAACATACTTAAGTATTCATTCATTCCAAGAACTATTGTAGAATGGAATTGTTTACCCCACAACTCTGTCGAATCACTAATTCTGTCTCAAAATATGCCTGCTTGTACTTAGACCTAATCTTGTGGGCCCTATTCGGATCTGGTGCAATGCATGGGGTTGATAAAGATTGTGGTCTGGGAACGGGTAAGGGACCCATGCCCAGACCTAAGCCGGGAACCTGCCCGGAGACGGCGGCCCATGTTGGCGGCCCCCCACTGCGTGGTCAGTGCAACCTTTTTCACGCAGCTGGGAAGAGGGAGTGTGCGTACTGCTGGCGAACGCCGCTGGTGCTTCCGTGACTCCCTGCGCTTGTTAACCGGCAGTTGCCGGACAGCGCTCTCGCCGCGCGACTGACGCAAGGCGAACCTTTCCCTCATTGTAGTGCACTGGATAGGGTAGGTACCCACGTAATCCTCTAAAATGCTCTCATCCCTTATCGTGCTTCAAAATTTGGCTTTATCTTCCATCCAAGATCACATTGAAGTAGGTACCTACTTACCTATTCTTTCAATCCGGGTACCTGCCAGTGATCACTTGAATCAATTGTCCTGGCTAAGTCTAAATTGTGACATTTCTTTCAAATCTCAGATCCCCTTTTTTCTGCTTCTTTTTTCCCTTTCCTTAGTCTGTTTTTTCTCTCTCTCTTTTCTTTCTTTCCTTCCTTTTTTTTTTTGTTTTTGTTTTCTTTTTTCTTTCTTTCTTTTTTTTTACATACCAATATCCCTCTCTTCTCGCAAGTTCTATTTTCTTTTTTTTTCACTTTTGTGTATTTTTTGAGATTGTGAATGGGTATGCATGAGGAGATGAGTGTTAGATGGTTGCTCAAGGTTGGCTCTTGCCGGGTTGTGTATGTGTGTGTGTCTGCTTGTGTGTCTGAAATGATTGCTATATGACTAGGCCCCGTCCACATTCCGATGATCTCTTCGCGGTCCTTTCCCCTCCTTTTCCCTTTACCCCTCCTTTCGATTATGCAGCCGACGGTCGCGTTTCCTTCCCATCCCTTCCCCTCCCTTCCCTGGTATATGATGAACCTCTGCTGTTCACAATTGATGATTGCCTTTATGGCATGAAAACCTGTAGAACAGAGTGAATCTGATACCGATACCGACCCCGCAGTAAAAAAAAATAAAGAAAAAAGAAAACCAATCAAACCTCACCCAACCTTGTGGTTCCGCATAATTCGCGAAAGGCCATGGTCCGCTTGCTGCACTTTTGAACGCCCCTTTTACACAAGAAAATGTCAAGAGGAGGTTCATGTCAATCATGTCATCATTTTTGGGTGTCAATATTCTGCAGAGACCTGCTGTGATCTGGACACACTATTCCTGCTGGGGTTGTGAGCATTTTGACGCCAAAATGTCCACAGAATTGCAAAACTCCTTCCTTCTCAAAAACTCAGAAAGAGCGCGACTCCAATGTGAGAGAAAAGAATGGTTCCCCTCCTGCAATTTTTCTTTACTTGACAAAATTATTGCTTGAAAAATGACCCTCTGTTCGTTTGAAAATGCCGAAATCGTTGTCGAATATTGACTGAAAACCGCAAGAAAGTCGCAAGATTTTTCCTCAAAAGCAGCAAGGAAAATAGCAAGTCGCAAGACAAAATTTTTTTACGCAAGACACTCTCAAAAGCAGCAAGATCTTGCGAAAAAAGTCGCAACTCGCAAGAAACAACACTGATTCGAACGCAGGCAAAATTTAAAAAACTTAAACTTTAAACTTGTGTAAGGTTTTCGGGGTGTTCCCCATGGCTTCTTTTCGCCCACATCAACCCATTCATACTTTGCGCCTTACTCTGGCGCCATTCATACCAATCATTCACCATACCCACACTGGTGTTCGGTACCCCTGTATGTGTCTGTGGCTTTATTATGTTTCTGTAACTTGCCGCCACTCTTG